>PVIA01015270.1:0-23380 GCA_004024845.1 Tonatia bakeri
CCTGCATTTGTTCATCTAATTTATGTCCAAAGTCAACCAATTCTGTGAGCTTCCTGATCACCAGTGCTTTGAACTGTGCATCTGATAGTTCGGCTATCTCTTGGTCACTTAAAAAAATTGGTTCTGGGGCTTTCAAATCTGTTTGAGCCATCTTTTTAATTTTCCTTTGGTTTGGTTGCGGCTGTTTCGTAAGGGCGGCAGAGCCTTAGGTGTTCACCGGGGCGGGGCACCCCAGTCTCTGGGTTGTGACGTTGTATGTGGGGGCGGGGTCTGAGAGGGAACAATGGTGCCTGCTCCGCTCTCTCTAGGACTTCCGTCCCCTCCACTGCCTCCCACAAGCAAATTGGGCCCTTCCTGTGCTGGCTCCCGGGTGGGTGGGCTTGTGTACTTTCTCGGACTCTGTGGGTTTCCCCGAGAAGTCTCCTGTGAGGCTGAGAGAATCTCCCGGCCTCAGCTCCCAGACAGTGCTCTTAAGCTTTGAAACCCAGCGGCGCTAGGTCCCTGGGACGCGCAGTCTGTGTGGCTGCCCGTTTTCGCTTAGTTTGTCAGCGTGCTAATGTGTGGCTGCGTACAGCCAGCTGCCTTGAGCCCCTCACTGGGTCTGCTAGTCACCTCCCGAGCCCAGGGTCCGCCACCGGTCCATCAGCTGCCCTCTGCACCCTGCATGCCTGCGCCTGCCAGCCAGCGCTTCTTCCCAGCCAGGACCCCTCGACCCCTCTCTGCAGGCCTCCGACTCCGCCCCTCCTTACCGGTCTGGATGTACTGTAGTCCGACTTCTGTTCAGTTCATTTCCCTCTGTTCTGGTTGTTTTTTTGTTTCTCAATTTTTGTTGTCCTTAGTTTTGGTTGCGCGAGGAGGCACAATACGACTGCCTATGCCTCCATCTTGGCCGGAATTCCAGGATGAATTTTTACTTGGAACATTGTTGGAGGTACTGATGAGGAACCAGTGTCTTCAGTTTGGAACAGGTTAAGTCTGATATACTCAGGAAAATTAAAACATAAGACAAGAATTCAGGGGTGACTTAAAGGAAATATATGGATTTTGGGGTCATCCACAGAGGGAGAGTTGAAATGGTAGCAAGAGGAGAGTGTAAAGGGAAATAAGAGAAAGTAAAGGAAAAAAGGAAAAACAGAGAGACAGAGATGAGAGAGAGAGAGAGAGAGAGAGAGAGAGAGAGAGAGAAATGAGGGTTTTGTTGTTAGTTTGAAAATTTTGTTGCTAGTTCAAATTTTGGTTCCACAAATTACCATCTGTTCCAAAAATTACTAGCTAAGATTCTTTGGAATAAATCACAATGTTTTTGAACCTTAGTTCTCTCTTTAGTAAAACGAGTATAAATAATACCACTTTTCCCTGACCCAGTAGACCAGCTGATCAGAGCGTCATCCCAATATATTAAGGTTACAAGTTCGATTGCCAGTCAGGGCACATACAAAAGCCACCAATGGATGCATAAGTAGGTGGAACAACAAATTAATGTTTCTCTCTCTGAGTGTCCCTTCTTTCTCTAAAATCAATAATAATTTTTTTAAAAAAATAATAATACCATTTACCTGGAGTACTTAGAAATATGGAAAATGTAGGGAAAGTATTTTATCAGTTACTTTTTGTTATACAACAAATTACCCCCAAATTTAGCAGTTGAAAACAGCGATCATTTATTATTTCACAGTTTCCAAGGGTCAGGAATATGAAAGTGAATTGCTTAGCTGGCTCAAGGTCTCTCATGAAGTTGAGATTGAGATGTTTGTAAGGGCTGTAGTCCTGTGAAGGCTCATTCATATAGCTGATAGCAGAAGGCCTCGGTTCCTTGACATTGGGCCGTCGTAAGTGTGTGCTACCTCGCAACATAGCAGCTGCTTCCTCCAGACTGAGGGGTCCGAGAGAGAATGGGGAAGAAGCTGTAATGCCTTTTGTGACCTAGTCTCTGAAGTCAAACATCAACAGCTCTGCTATGTTCTACTTATTAGACGTAAGTCTTTAAGTCTAGCTCACACTCAAGGAGAATGGTTTTAAGATCAATCACTGGGAGAGAGCAGTATCAAAGATTTTATGAATGTAAGAATATATGCATAGCCATGGACACAGACAAGTGTGGTGAAGGCCAGGGGAAGGGAGAGGGGACTGGGTAGAGGTGGGCAAAGAGGAGGGGAAATGGGAGATATCTGTCATAGTGTCAACAATAAAACAGAGTAAAAAAAGGTTTTGAGGATATATTTTAAAATTACAACAAATACCTAGCACACTGTCATTTCTCGAGACTTGGTCCTGGACGCTCTTTTTTTCTCCATCAATCTTGATTTTACTCCAGTCCTTGTCTTACTTTAGCTTCCCCCTTATTAGCAAATGACACTACCATCCACTCAGTTACCAAAAGCCTGAGTCATTCCTGATTCTTTTCTTTCTTTGATAGTCCATCCACTTCAGCAACTACTGCTGGTTCTACTTCTAAGATGATGTATGTGTGAAAGGTGGGAAAGGGAGGTGGTAGGGATCTACGATACTTGAGAGAGGGGGAGCAGAGATTGTGCATGGTTCTCCTGCCTTCCCACAGGTTTCTGTTAAGTGTAACTACAGAGGATTGGGGGATAGAAGATCAGTATTTGCAAAGGTGTGAACTATTTTTTAGCATGAAGACTAGCCACTCCCCAGCTTTATCGAGATATAATTGACACAATATGGTGTAAGTTTAAGGTGTACAGTGTGATGATTTGTTACACATATGTACTGGCAAATGTTTACCACAATAAGGTGTTCACACATCCTTTACCTCACATAATTACCATTTTGTTGGTGTTATGGTAAGAACATTTAAGATTTGCTTTCTTAACTTTTTTTTTCAACTTTCAAGTACACAGTACAGTATTGTTAACTATAGTGTCCATACTGCATGTTAGATTCCCAGAGCTTATTTCTCTTACAGCTGGTCATATCCTTGGATCACTTCACCAATCTCCCTACGCCTCAGTCCCTGGCAACCACCAATCTACTCTCTGTTACTGTGATTTCAGCTTTTTTAGATTTCACATGTGAGTTTATACAGTTTTTGTCTTTCTCTGTCTGACTTATTTCACTTAGCACAATGCCCTCGCTTCATCTATGTTGTCACAAATTGCAGGATATTCTTCTTTTTTATGGCTAAATAATATATGTGTATTACATAAATATCACACACATATATATCACATGTCTGTATCTCATTTTCTTTATCATTCATTTTTCAATTGATATTTAGGTTGTTTCCATGTCTTAGCTATTGTGAATAAGACTGCAGTGAACATGGGTGTGCAGATAGCTCTATGAGATGATTTCATTTCTTTTGGATAAATACTTAAAAGTAGGATTGCCGCATCATGTGGTACTTCTATTTTTTATTTGTTGAGGAAACTCCATACTGTTTTCCATAGTGGCTACAGCAATTTACAATCTCACCAACAGTGCACAAGAGTTCCCTTTTCTCCACATCCTCACCAACACTTGTTATTTCTTGTCTCTTTGAGAATAGCCATTCTAGCAGGTGTGAGGAGGTATCTCGTTGTGGTTTTACTGTACATTTCCCTGATGATTAGTGATGTTGAGCACTTTTTCATGTGTTTGCTGGCTGTTTGTACGGCTTCACTGGTGAAATGTCTATTCATGTTCTCTGCTCATTTTTAAATCAAATTATTTGTTGCTGTTTGTTTATTTTGCTACTGAGTTTTTATGTGTTTCTCATTTATTTTGGGTACTAACCCCTTACCTGATATATGGTTTGCAAAGACTTTCCCCCATTCCAAGGTTGTCTCTTCATTTTGTTGATTTTATCTTTTGCTATGCCTAAGCATTTTCATTGACAAAGCCCCAGTTGTTTATTTTTGGTTTTGTTGCTTGTGATTTTAGTGTCATATAAAAAATACATTACTAAAATCTCTGTTAAGGAGCTTTTCCCTATATATTGTTTTAGGCATTTTATGGTTTCAGGTCTCACATTTGAATCCTTAATCCATATTAGTTATTTGTGACTGGTATGAGAAAGGGATCCAATTTCATTCTTTTTCATGTAAATATGAGTTTTCCCAACACTATTTATTGAAGCAACTATCCTTTCCCCATGGAGTATTCTTGGTTCCTTGTCAAATGTTAGTTCGCTATATATTCCAGCTACATTTTACTACCATTTACTTTGTGCTTTGCACTGCACTAAGTTGCTTCCATTATCTCACTTAATCACCACACCTCTCTAAGAAGTAGCTAGCTATTCCTGTTGCCCACCTAATACCTTTGCTTAAAAACCTGTTTGCACTGTTATAAAGATAATGTACCTTCACATATGTACCTTTTTTATCATTCTATTAAATTATTTTCATAGGATAATTTTCAGAGGTTAATTAATGGGTCAAAGTATATAAAGGTTTTAAAGCCATCAATAACTTTTTTCTGTTCTTACTTGGAAGACTTGTCAGCTCATTTTCTTTTTATTTAACTTTTGTATTAAAGAAGAAAAGTGGACTCTTCCACTTCCTGATGACCTGCCCAGCTCGGAGCCTGACAGACAGTAGATGTTTAATAAATTTATTTCATACTATTAAATAAAATTAGGGGATCTGGTCTAAAAGCCGTTTTAATAAATATGACTAGTTCTTTCTTTAATGAAGATTCCCAGATGGAGCTTTACAGAATCACCTTATTTGTTAAGTATATTTTATCAATTAAGCTATTACAATTGTCCCATTTTTTCTCCCCTTTCTCCCCCTCCACCCTGCACCCTACCTTCCACCAGCATTCCACTCCTCCTTAGTTCATGTCCCTGGGTCATACATACGAATTCTTTGGTTTCTCCATTTCCTATACCATTCTTAACCTCCCCCCATATTGTACCCACCAATTATGGTTCATATTCCCTGTACCTTTTCCCCAATGCTCCCCCCTGCCCTTCCCTGCTGACCACCCTCCATGTGATCTCTATTTCTGTGACTGTGTTCCTGTTCTACTTGTTTGATTAGTTTGTTTTTTGTTTTGTTTTTAGGTTCAGTCAATAGTTGTAAGTTCATTGTCTTTTTACTCTTCATAGTTTTGATCATCTTTTTCTTAGATAAGTCCCTTTAACATTTCATATAATAAGGGCTTGGTGATGAACTCCTTTAACTTGACCTTATCTGAGAAGCACTTTATCTGCCCTTCCATTCTAAATGATAGCTTTGCTGGATAGAGCAATCTTGGATGTAGCTCCTTGCCTTTCAGGACTTTGAATACTTGTTCCAGCCCCTTCATACCTGTAAGGTTTCTTTTGGGAGATCAGCTGACAGTCTGATGGGAACTCCTTTGAGGTGACTATCTCTTTTTTTCTTGCTGCTTTTAAGATTCTCTTCTTCTCTTTAATCTTGGGTAATGTAATTATGATGTGCCTTGATGTATTCCTCCTTGGGTCCAACTTCTCTAGGACTCTCCGAGCTTCCTGGACTTCCTGGAAGTCTATCTCCTTTGCCAGATTAGGGAATTTTTCCTTCATTATTTTTTTTAATTAAGTTTCCAATGTCTTGCTCTTCCTCTTCTCTTTCTGGCATCCCTATGATTCAGATGTTGAAATGTTTAAAGTTGTCCCAGAGGGTCTTAAGCCTCTCCTCATTTTTTCGAATTCTCGTTTCTTCATTCTGTTCTGGTTGAATGTTTATTTCTTTCTTCTGTTCCAAATCATTCATTCGAGTCCCAGTTTCCTTCCCATCACTGTTGGTTCCCTGTATATTTTCCTTTATTTCACTTTGCATAGCCTTCACTTCTTCCTCTATTTTGCATCCAACACAATCATTTCTGTGAGCATTCCGATTACCAGTGTTTTGAACTCTACATCTGATAGGTTGGCTATCTCCTCATTGCTTAGTTCTTTTTCTGGAATTTTGATCTGTTCTTTCATTTGGGCCACATTTCTTTGTCTTGGTGCCCCTGTTATGTGGTAAGGGGCGGAGCCATACCAGCCTTACCTGGTATTTGCCAGGACAGGGAAACCCACCTCTCTGCATTGTGGCACTGTATGTGGGAGAGGATCAGAGAGAGAACAATGCTGCTTGCTCGGCTCTCATCCCTCTTTCTGTCACTTCCCCTGCTACCCCCAAGCAAATTGGGCCCTTCTGGTGCTGATTCCCAAGTGGGTGGGTTTGTATACATTATAGCACCCTGTGGGTCTCTCCAAAGAACCCTCCTGTGAGGCTAGGAGTTTCTCCTGCCTCCACAACCCCCACAGATTTTTACAGCCAGAGGTTTTGAGGCTTTCTTTGCCTGCACTGTAACCCTGGTTTGTCCCATCTGTCTGGCTCCCCAGTTGTTCCTCCCAGCTTATCCACACAAAAACATGGGACTGCCCAGTCTGACAGCCTCCACCTTGCCTGTCTAGCCCTCCAGCCACCTTACCACAGGTCCTCTCTGGCCCGGCTGCCCATCTGTGCCCCTCCTACCAGTCTAGATGAATATTTCTTCTTTAACTCTGTGGTTGTTGGACTTTCATACAGTTTGATTTTCTGGCAGTTCTGGTTGCTTTTTGCTCTTAAATTTGTTGTTGTCCTTCTTTCGGTTGTGCGAGGAAGCAAAGCATATCTACCTGCACCTCATCTTGGCCAGGGGTCCAGGGTCACCTTATTTTAACTGAACTCATTTGTTCATTCATCTGTAGTTTGTCTTCCTCCAAAGAAAAACTTAAGGCGGTTTAGAAAGTTGCAAAAACAAACAGTAAACCAAAATATACTACATGTTAGAAAGGTGAAGCAAAGGGAATGTTGGGCAGGAAAGTAAAATGGATCCAAGAGTGAGAGAATCTAAAAAAAAAAAAATGCATATTGTGAAGTTCTATACACTTGCTAATAAGAGCAAAAAACAATTTTGACTTTAAGCTCCCTGGCAACCAACAAAAAAAGATGAGAATGTGATTAAGCTGCAACAATATTTCCAGTAATCATAGGTAAAACAGCTCCCTTACTTAAGAAAATCGCCACTCTTCCTGAAAATAAGACTTGACATAAATTTCTCCTGTGCTTTCTCTAATTGCAAATCTTGTGAACAATGTCACCTTCAACAGCATCCTCCTTGTAGTAACCATAGAGATAAATTTTGAAAAGTTGTTTCCTATAGTGTTTATAATAAAAGATTAAAACATTACAGCCAAATGCAGTTCAGTACAGGTAAATAATAATAAAATCGCCTCCTCCTCCTCCTCCCCACCCTCCTTTCTTCTTTTCTTCTTCTTCCCAGAAGACAGGCGACTTTTTCCTGGTCTATTTTGATCTAAGTTTCTTTTATTTAAAGGATTGGATGTAAAAGTTCTTAATATGGGATTCTTAATATGGGCAACATTTAGGGTATTGTAAATTCTCTGCAATTGTATGCAAAAATATTCTGTCACTTTGAAAAATTATGATGTGTCAATGCAGATTTTTCAACTGTAACAAATGTATCACTCTGGTTGGGGATGTTGTTAACAGGGGAATCTATGCATGTGTGGGAAATCTGTATATCTCCCTCTCAGTTTTTCTGTGAACCCAATAATGCTCTAAAAAAAATAAAGGAAAAAAGTTGTGTTTGTGAGTAGATGCATTTTCCTGGAGAAAATCTTAGCACAGTAGTTCTCAAGTTTAACTGCAAATTAGAATCACCTGAGGGGTTTTCTTTTAAAATGCCAAGGCTCAGTACTCCAGAAATCCTGATTTCATTGGTCTTGCAGGGCCTGTTCGTGGCTATGTTTTAAAAAGCTTACCAGGTGAAAGAAAGTGGTCTGTTTTTTTTGCAAGTATCTGTCCAATGGTTTCAATAACATTTATTGAGCAGACTGTCCTTACCCTATTGCACATTCTTGCCTCCTTTGTCAGATAGTAATCGATCATAAAGGTGTGGATTTATTTCTGGGTTCTCTATTCTGATCTATATGTCCTTTTTATGCCAGTACCATCATGCTGTTTTGATTAGTATGGACTTACAGTGTAGTCTGATGTCAGGTAGCATGATTCCTCCAACTTTATTCTTCTTTCTCAAGACTGCTGAGACTATTCAGGGTCTTTTGTGGTTCCATATAAGTTTTTGGAGTATTGGTTCTAGTTCTGTGAAACATGACATTGGTTATCTTGATAGGAAGTGCATTGAATCTATAGATGGCTTTGGGGAGAATGGACATTGTACTGATGTTAACTCTTCATAACCATGAACACAGTATATGCTTCCATTTATTTGTATCTTCTTCAATTTCTTTCTTTGGTGACTTATAATTTTCTGAGTACAGATTTTTTTAAAGATTTTATTTATTTTTATTTATAGAAAGAGGGGAAAGGAAGGACAAAGGGAAGGAGAGATACATCAATGTGCGGTTGCCTCTCACATGCCCCCAACTGGGGACCTGGCCTACAACACAGGGATGTGCCCTGACTGGGAATCGAACCAGTGACCCTTTGGTTTGCAGGCAGGCACTCAATTTATTGAGCCACACCAGCCAGGGCAGGTCTTTTACATCCTTGGCTAAATTTATTCCTTTTACTTTATTTTTTTGGATGCAATTGTAAATGGGATTGTTTTCTTTGTTTCCCTTCCTGATAGTTCATTACTGATGTATAAAAATGTAACTGATTTTCTGGATATTTAATTTGTATCCTGTTCCTTTATTGAATTCATTTATCAGTTCTAGTAGTTTTTTTAGTGATATTTAGGGCCCTCTATATACAGTATCATATCATCTGCAAATAACAAGTTTTACATCCTCCTTTCCAATTTGGATTACTTTTATTTTTTCTTTTTGTTTGATTGCTATGGCTAGGACTTCCCATACTATGACCAATAAGAGTGGTGAAAATGGATATCCCTGTCTTGTTCTTGATTTTATGGGACTTTTAGTTTTTGCCCATTGAGTATGATGTTGGCTGTGCGTTTGTCATATGGCCTATATTATGTTGTAGTTGTTACCTTGCCAAGAGTTTTTATCACAAATGGGTGCTGTATTTTTATCAATTGCTTTTTCTGAATCTACTGACATGATCATATGATTTTTATTCTTCATTTTGTTTATAGGGTGTATCACAGTTACTGATTTGCAAATATTGTACCAACTTTGTGTCCCTGGAATATATTCCACTTGATGGTGGTGTATGATCTTTTTAACATATTGTTGGGGCAGGTTTGCTAATACTTTGTTGAGAATTTTAGCATCTATGCTCATCATGGATATTGGCTTATACTTTCCTTTCTTTGTAGTGTCTTTATCTGATTTTGGAATTAGGATAATGCCAGCCTCTTAAGATGAGCTTGGGAGTCTTCCCTCCACTTGAATTTTTTGGACTAGTTTGAGCAGGATAGGTGTCAGTTCTTTGAGTATTTGGTAAAATTTGCCTGTGAAGTCTTCTTACACCATACACAAACATAAACTCAAAATAGACTAAAGAATTAAATGTAAGACCTGAAACCATAAAAATCCTAGAAGAAAACATATGCAGCAAAATTTCAGGCATTTGTAGCAATATTTCTTCTGATCGATCTCCTCAGACAAGGGAAACAAAAGAAAAAAATAAACAAATGGAACTACATCAAACTAAAAGGTTTTTAGTTTGCTAGTTTTGCACAGTGAAGGAAACCATCAACGACATGAAAAGACAACCCACTGAATGGGAGAACATAGTTGCCAAGGATACACCTAAGGTGTTAATACCCAAAATTTATAAAGAACTTATACAACTTGACAACAAGCAAACAAATAAACAAACAAACCCCACCCCAGTTAAAAATGGTCAAAGGACCTAAATAGACACTTCTCCAAAGAGGGCATACTGATGGCCAATAGCCATGAAAAGCTGCTCACTGTCACTAATCATCAGAGAAATGCAAATAAAACCACAATGAGATATCACTCACACCTGTGAAAATGGCTGGCATCAAAAATCAACAAACAAGTGTTGATAGGATGTGGAGAAAAGGGAACCCTTGCCTACTGTTGGTGGGAATGGGAATGCAGATTGGGCAGCCACTGTGGAAAATAATATGGAGTTTCCTCAAAAAATTAAAAATTGAACTGCTTTATGACCCAGCAACTAAACTTCTGGGAATTTATCCAACAAAATGCAAAACACTAGTTCAAAAGAATTTGCCCTGGCTGAGTAGTTCAGTTGGTTAGAGCATTGTCCCCATACACCAAGGTTGTGGGTTCTATCCCCAGTCAGGGCACATACAAGAATCAACCAATACATGCATAAATATGTGGAACAACAAATATCTCTCCTCTCCCTCTCTCTCTCTAAAATCAGATTTTTTTTAAAGTATATGCACCCCTGTGTTCATTGTACAGTTATTTACAATAGCCAAGATTTGGAAGCAGCCCAAATGCCCGTAAGTAGGTGAGTGAATAAAAAAATTGTAGTATATTTACACAATGAATACTACACAGCCATAAAAAAGAAGGAAATATTACCTTTTTCAACAGCATGAATGTATGGCAGGATAGTAAAAGCTAGGAAATTTCATGGGCAAGTGGAATAGGGAAACCAAGACAAGAAAATTAAACAAAGCCAAACAATTTGAAAAACTTACAGCCAGGGAGTGGTGAATCTTAAGAACTTATCTTCCATAACCAAGGACACTTGAGAGCAAATGGTTTATACCTGTCCTC
Organism: Tonatia bakeri; assembly: GCA_004024845.1. Lineage (NCBI taxonomy): Eukaryota > Metazoa > Chordata > Mammalia > Chiroptera > Phyllostomidae > Tonatia > Tonatia bakeri. The sequence continues at coordinate 10,610 of PVIA01015270.1, forward strand.
TCTAACCAGAGAATACGTAGCTTAAATGACCCTGGTCTGGGAAATAAGAACAGAGGCCCAATTAATGCTAGTTGTGCCAGCTAAACCCAAGGACAGATGAAGTCAGGGGAACAAACAACAAAACCTGATTAGAGCCAGACAGACTCAAGATGAAAATAGAACCGTGAAGTGGACCAAAAAATAATCCCTACCCCCACCCCCACATATATGCTCATTCTGATGCATCAGCATATTAAAAACATACCTGGAAAGTCAATGAATATTCTGCTGAAACCCTTCCCTAAGATTCTCACAGAACAGAGATAATAAACCCCAAGACAAAGACCCAGCCTGGGCTCGCTCTAGAAAGAGGGGAAGGGAAGGGGAAAGAGGGAGACACACATCAATGTGAGAGAGAAACATCCATTGATTGCCTCTTGCAAGTGCCCCGACTGGGGACCAAAGCCACACCCCAAGCTTGTTCCCCGATCGGGATTCGAACCGATGACCCTTTGCTTTAGTGGGATAACATCCAACCAACTGAGCCACACTGGTCAGAGAAGGCATGAATGTTTTACTTCCTCCTAAACTCAGGTATAAACTCTTTACTTCTTCCTAAACTCTAAGGATCCAGGGGAGCACCAGGTAGCAGCTGCTTGTCTTGGGCTAACCTCCTAATCCTGTCTCCAAGGACCCCTTTTCTCTGACTTCCTAGTGACCTGAAAGCAGCCCTGCCTTGGCTCACTTCTGTCACTGTGACCTTCACTTCCCAGTGAGCTAACGGCAGCCCCACTTTGGTTCACTTCTTTCCTATAATGTTTCTAAGGAGCCAAACCAGAGCCTCACCTAGGCTCTTTCCTGTTGCTTTTTCTACCTTAAGGCCTTCCTTTGTTTCACCGTCCCCAGCTTTAATAAACATACTCTTAAAGTTACCTGGACTTGTGTTGTAAAATCTTTCCTACATGAAATCAAGAACCCACACACTACAGGCCAACCTGAGCCAGACCTTCTCTGGGCCTGGGTCCAGACCTCATCTAGTAACAGATGGACCTGGAGAGTATATGCTAAGTGAAATAAGCCAGTCAGAGGAAGACAAGTACTATGTGATTTCACTTATATGTAGAATCAAATGAACAAAAACTAATAAAACAGAAACAGACTCATAGATACAGAGAGCAGACTGAAATCTATCAGAGGGGAGGGAAGGTGGGAGACTGGGTGAAAAGGGTGAAGGGATTAGGCAAAAAGAAAAGCTCACGAACACAGACAACAAAATGGTTGGTGATTACCAGAGGGAGAGGGAAGTGGGGGGAAGTAGAAGAGGATAAAGGGGGAATAAATGATGACAGAAGGAGACTTTATTTTTGAACATCAATCAGTTGCCTCTCACATGCCACCAACTAGGGTACTGGCCTGCAACCCAGGCATGTGCCTTGGCCAGGAATTGAACTGGAGACCATTCAGTTCACAGGTCAGGGCTCAATCCACTGAGACACACCAGCCAGGGCAGACCAGTGGATTGTAATAAAGCAGAACAAAAAAGCTCATTGGTATGACTTCAGATTCAATATTGCAACTAACCTTTAAGAGATTACCACTTGTTTCCATATGGTTTCAAAAACAACCACAATTATCTCAAAAAGGCTAATAAAATACTTCTCATTTTTCCAACTACATAATCTGTGTGAGGCCACTTTTTTTCTCAAACATCAACTGAAACAACATATTGCATCAGGCTGCATGCAGACGCATATGTGAGAATCTAGCTAAAGCAGACTTTAGTGAAATTTGTAAAAATGTAAAAGATTGATGGTCTTATTGCTTTTTATTGTTTTAGAAAACATAGCTACTTTTCATAAAAATATTATTTATATTAGTACATAAGTTTACTGTTATTTTAAATGAAATAATTATTTATTTATTTTAATTCCTAATACCATAATTATTGATACACAAAATCTTGTTCATTATTAAGAATTTTTCATTTGAGAGCTGGTGCTCTAGAACCTTCATTAAATTTCAAAGAGGCCTATGGCCTCAAAATGTTTAAGAACCATAGACCTTTAAAAAGGAATGGATGAACTGGTTATATATGTCCCACAAATATTCTTTTTCTCAGGTAAGCTTCTGAAAAGTATGTGATAGCAGTGAGGTCTAGATTGTATTTCTGACAACAACAATTCTGAGCTGCCAGTTAGCTACTGAGTCTTAATCTTAATGGGCTGAAAACAACTCTTAGATGCTCGAATCCAATTCCCTTATATGATATACAAAGAACTTCTGTGAATTGTGCTTTACAAGAATTAACCAGCTTAACTTGTGACTGAAGGTATGCTTATCTCGGACCTGTATATCTTGTTGAATGAATAAATCAGTAAATACGTAAGTAAATAAAATTAAACCTTTTTTACCTATATACAAATCCAATTTAGAAAAGAGAAGGCTCTTTCAGGGGAAAATGGGAAGGGTTTACAGGAACAAATTTAAAGGACACATGGACAAAAACTAGGGGGAGGGTGGTAATGGGAGGGAAGTGGGGAAGGATGGGTGGGCGGGCTGGAATGGGAGTAAAAGGGAGAAAACTGTACTTGAACAATGATTAAAATAAAATTAAAAAAAAAAAAGAAAAGAGAAGGCTCTCAGTGAAGCTCTGCTTGTGTAATTAGTGATAACTTCCTATCATGTCTTTCCCCATTATTTGTCTATCAGCAGTTTTCTTGTGTTATTATTATTTTGCTACCTGCCTTTTATCTCCTCAGAATTCCCACAGTTAACTTCTTTCTCTTGAGATCTTCTGTCCTTTAAATTTCCACGCACCTTTTGAAAATGCATACAGACACCAAAGCCTCTATCCACTGGATCCGCCCCACTAGTTGAGCCTCAGAGCTCGTGCTCCCAGCCTGGGCCACATGCTTGTCCTATCAGGCAGGTCTCCCCCTCATCTCCTGGAAACACTACCTATAACAAGGACTAACACTCCCTGAGAAATTACTGTGTGACCTTCCTTAGTCTTCATGAGGTAGCTGCGGTACTGTTTTCATCACCCCTATTTTATGGCAAGATACAGTTTGATGGAGCTAAAATTTGGCCACCTCTCACAGTTAGATAGTAGTAGAGCCAGGATTTGATTTAAACCTGCCTTCCCTTTTCCCCTACCCGGCTTTTTTTAGGGGTAAATTACATATCATAAAATCAACCTATCGTAAGTGTATTGTACAATTCAATGATTCTTAGCAAATTTGCAGAGTTGTGCAACCATTGCCACAATTCAAGTTCAGAATATTTTTCTCACACTAAAATTTCCTCTGTGCCCATTTGCAGTTAATTTCTGCTCCTACTCCTAGCCTCAGATGACTACTAATCAGCTTTCTGTCTCTACAAAGTTGCCTTTTGTGGAACACGTAAATGGAATCCTATATTGCATACAAATGGAATCTTTTGTGTCTGGCTTTTTTTACTTAGCAAGATGTTTTTGAATTCTCCTTGTACTGTGTGTCAGTAGTTTATTTCTTCTTATTGCAGCACAGTATCTTTTTTTTTTAAGATTTTTATTTATTTATTTATTTATTTTTAGAGAGGGAAGGGAGAGGGAGAGAGAGAGAGAGAAACATCAGTGTGCGGTTGCTGGGGGACATGGCCTGCAACCTAGGCATGTGCCCTGACTGGGAATCGAACCTGCGATGCCTGGTGCTGCACAGTATCTTATTGCTGAATACGGATACCTTGTGTTCTATTATCCACTCACCAGCTGATGTGTGTTTGGGTCGTTCCCACTTTTGAAACCCTGTAACAAGCATTCACGTACAAGTTTCTGGGCAGATATATATGTATTGTCATTTCTCTTGGGTGGTTATTTAGGAGTGAAATTTCTGACTCATATTGCAAGTTTATGTTGAATATTGTTTTTTTCCCCTTAACCCTCACCTAAGGATATGTTTATTGATTTTAGAGAGAGAGGAAGGAAGACAGACAGAAACATCAATGTGAGAGAGAAACATTGACTGGTCGCCTCCCATTTGTGCTCAACCAGGGATCAAACCTGCAACCTAAGTATGTGCCCTGACTAGGAATCACACCAGGAAATTTCTGGTGTATAGGATGACACTCCAACCAACTGAGCATCTGGCCAGGGCTATGTTAAATGTTTTAAGAAACTCGAACTATTTTCCAAAGTGGCTGCATTATTTTATATTCCCACCTACAATGTATGGAGTTTCCAAATTCTCCACATCCTCATCAACACTTGGCATTGTCAGTCTTTTTAAATATAACTATTCCAATGGGTGTGAAGTGGTACCCCATTGTGGTTTTAATTGGCATTTCCTTAATGGCTAATGATGTTCAGTATCTTGTCCCATATTTATTAGTTATTTATATATCTTTTTGGTAAGAACCTATGACTACAAAATTAGTGCCACCCAACCAAAGCCTCCCAAATATGCTACACTCATTCTTGCCTCTGTTTTTGACTATACTCTTCCTATAAACCAAAACACCATGTTATTTTATGATCCCAAATTGACAATTTAAAAAAATACAGTTCCAGATTTACCTCCCCTATAAGACTAATCCTGGTGCAACCTTTTCTTTTTATATATCCTGTCTCCCATTATATTCTGCATATAACAAAAATCCAATAAATGTCACATTTATGGATGGACTTTGCCCCAGTTAAAATATATAAATTCTGTTCCATTTCTGAGCAGTCAGATGCCCAACATATACTTCTTAAAGACTGATGCTGTAGAAGGTACACAGATGAATAGAGCAAAATAAAGTTTATCATCTAGTTAATCACTTAGTACACAGGTGGCAAACACAAGGCCCACGGGCCAAATCCCGTCCTTCACCTTGTTTCTACCTGGTGGCAGTGCCGAGCTCTCGCTTAACTGTTAAGCAGTAGTTACATTTATACAGTCCTAAAATTACATTCGGCCCTTTGAAGGAAACCATGAGGCTGATGTGGCCCATCAGTGAAAATGAGTTTGACACCCTGATGATGCACAAATACAGGCCCAGATAATGCAAAAGCATATTCTCTGCCATTGTATTATCATTTCAGGCCTAAATGAGGCCCAAAGGACTAGTACTTATTTATGCACCATTTTCAGCATCTCCTGTGTGTCAGTCACTGTATAATTAGTATCGTTAGAGGAATAATAGAGATAAATGGTAAGACCCTTCTATTTGTTCACAGCAAGATGAAGAGAAGTGATAAGTGATCAAATAATTCCAATACAATGATAAATGCTATAATAAAGGTAGTTCCAATGTGGGGCCACAGAGGAAAATGTTATCATGATGTCAGAAAAGAGAAGACTTTGATTTGGCCCTTTAAGAAACACTAGTAGCCAAATGAAAATGTAGGGCTTCCTGGTAGGAATCTGGCTCATCTCTGAGTTTTTCATCTCAAGGAAATCGGACTGTCAAAAACATGATCTATTTTGGACTCAGTAAAATAATCAGGGCACAGAAAAGAATGTCCTGGACTGACCTGGGTTCCTGGGGATATTGGGATAATGTCAGCATAGCATGCCTCCTCACCTTTTCCCTCGTCTGGACTCATTTCTAGGCATTATCCTCTGAGTTTTTAGGATATGAACAATTGCAGAAATCAACAAGGGTAGGAGGATGTGAGTACTAGATAAGAAGTGAGCCTCAAGGCTGGGAGAAGGCTGTCCTTAGCAATCGGATCTCTTCAAACCTGGAGGATAATCCAAGTGCTGGGGGCTTGGTATCATAAGCATGGTTAATTATTCCCAGGTAGAATCATTAGGTTTTTAAGTTCAAAAGTTCTGCCTACCTGTACTTGGTTTTAGCCTCAAATGACTTTTGTTTAAGCCTTTCTTGGAGGGCTTAGTCTGGAAAATAAAAGTGGATGATGGCCAAAGAAACAAGGTAAGCATGAATAGTAATATTTGTCTTGAGAATTGTTATTCTGAGCAACTCTAAATAGGACACTGTTTCCCTTGCCATTTAACAGATGTAATAAAAGACATTCTTATTTCAGTCATAACTTCAATCCTAAAACCTTGGTCAAGCCATTTAATTCTTCCTAAATCTTAATCTCTCTATCAGGAAAACAATCTGCTTTTAGTTCTTTATTGAAAATTAAGGAAGTAAAGTATGCTACAGCCTCTGTTTATCTGCTCGATGATGGTGAAAATAATGCCAGTAGTGCTACTATTAATAATAGTTAACATTTACTGAGCGTTTTCTATGTGCCAGGCAGGGTTCCAAAATGCTTTGTAAGTTAACAGCTATTTGCTGAATCTCTGTTCACCACGACATCCACAGGAAAGATCAGTGGATTGTCAAGTGTCTGAAATTTGCTTAGGCTATTATAACAATATATTGGGTTGCCAAAAAGTCTGTTTAGTTTGTTCCATAAAATAAAGGATATGTTTTTCATTTTCAGCAATAACTTTATTGACTTGGATATCTTCAGTATGTTGGCTATCTCCTGCTATTGGCTTCCAGTGAACAGAGGCCAGGGTGCTGCTACACATCTTCCGATGCATCAGACAGCCCGCAGCAGAGAATTATTTGGCCAAAATGTCAACAGCACCAAGAAACTTCGCAAACCACTTCTGACACATTCAATCAGTCACAGCACCTTCTCCATACACTGCACAAATGTTTAGTTGCTTTTCAGTTGTGTTTTCACCTTTCTTGAAATAATGTAGCATAATATGCCAAAAATGTTGCGTATTTTATTCCTTCTTCAATATTAAAATGGCTGCATAAAAATTCACCAATTTTGATAAGTTTTTTAATGTCCACCGATATGACAGCTGTCACAATACAATCTAACAAAATTGTTTCAAATGAAGTTAAAGACAACTAAGCACTACTAGAGCCATTGTACAGAAAAAAACTAGACAAACTTTTTGGCCAACCCAGTGTATACACTCAGCAGCTTAAACAACAGACATTGGTTCATCACATTTCCGGAGGCTGGGAAGTCTAAGACCAGGGTACCAGCATGGTCAGGTTCTTGGTGAGGGCTCTCTTCCTGGCTTGCTGATGGCAGTCTTCTCATTGTATTCTCACATAGGGGAAGAGAGAAAACTCTGGTTTCTTTCTCTTCTTATAAAAACACGAATTCCACCACAGGGTCCCCACCTTCGTGACTTTATCTAAACCATCACATTGAAGGGTAAGGCTTCAATACATGAATTTTCAGGGACATAACTATTCAGTCCATGATACCACTCTAGAAATCGGTTCTCCATCCTGACTACACATTAATCATCTGGGGACCTTTCATTTTTATTTAGGATTTTATTTATTTATTTTCAGAGAGATGGGAAGCGAGGGAGCGAGAGGAAGAGAAACAAAAATTGGTTGCCTCTCACAGGCACCCTATCTGGGAATGGAATCTGCAACCTAGGTATGTGACCTGCCCGGGAATTGAACTGGTGACCTTTAGGTTATGGGACTCACACATTGGTTAGGGCAGCACCCAGTTTTCTTAAAGTCCTACCAGTCAGCCCAATGATCTCTGATTTCACCCAATTTTCACTTCATTCCTGGGTTACTATTTTTCCATATGGAAAAAAATCAAAAGAGAAACTTCTCTGAGGATTTCTGTAGCTTTGGAAGAAAAGATGTATCTGGGGCATGGTTAACACAGTACTTGCCTTGTCTCAGAGTCCTATCAGGGCTCTTATTAGTAGTTTCTGGGACAAACTTTGAACTTCTTTTAGAAATGTTCTCTTTAGGATTTTAATTTTGATTATTACATATTAACTGTATATCAGTGCATTAAGGGCTGTACTTGGTGGTGGGGTTTTAAAGAGGAAAACAAATCCTTCATTCCTAAAGTACTCACTCTCCAGGGTCAGAGAGCCACATAAATAACAGATAAAATGTGGAAATATTTATATGAAAGTATTATGAAAGGCTTTGAGAATACTTATAAGGGAGCAACTAATTATAAGTTATTAGGGAAGCTCTGGCTTGCGTGGCTCAGTGGTGAGCAACAGCCTTCAAACCAAAAGGTAGCTGGTTCAATTCCTAGCAGGGCACATTTCTGGGTTGCAGGCCAAGTGCCCAGTTGGGGGCATGTGAGAGGCAACCGACAGGAGGCAACCGACAGATGTTTCTCTCCCTCTTTTCCCCCTCTCTAAAAACAAACAAATAAAATCTTTAGCTCTGACTGGTGTGACTCAGTGGATTGAGTGCTGACCTTCAAACCAAAGGTGCTGGTTCAATCAATCAGGACACATGCCCGGGTTGCAGGCCAGGTCGCTGGTGGGGGGCATGCAAGAGGCAACCAATCGATGTATGTCTCACACACTGATGTTTCTCTCCCTCTCATTCTCCTTCCCTTTCTCCCTCCTCTCCCCTCTCTCTAATGTTTCCCCTCTTTCTCTAGTGTCTAGAGAAATATAGGGCATTTAAGGAAATTACAGAGAATGAAAATAGGATGGTAATTTCTGGTCACTTTTTAAGGAAGTAGAGATTAGAGGAGATAATTTAAAGAAAGTGGTAAAGCTTTGAAACAGCCATTTCACAGAATGAGTTTGCTGGAAACAATGATATCAGCTACCATTTATGAGCACTTACTATGTGCTAAGCACTCTGCTAAATGCAGAATATGCACTGATGAACTAAGCAGCCATGGTTCCTGCCTTCATGGAACCTCTAGTCTAGTAGGAAAGACAGATGACTGGTATATTTTAAAAATATATAACATTGTCTTTGGGATACAAGCCATGAAGAAACAAATGCTACCAGGAGAAAGAATAATGATTAATGATGAAGCCCAAGCTGGAAAAGAGGGACAGCCTCAGACCAAGACTTGAAAGATGAGAAGTAGATCATGACAAGAGCAGAGAGGAAACCTTTTGCTACAGACTTATGTCAAGAGAGAGTTATGCATGTTCCAGGAATTGCAAGGAGGCCGGTGTGGCTGGAGCACAGGAGAGAATGGCGTAAGATGAGAGTAGATGTGGGTAGAGGGTACCTCATTCAGGGTGTCTTCTAGGCCCCCATAAGTGATCTGAATTATGTTCTTAGAACAATGAGAAGTTGTGGGCTGGTCTTAAGTAGGGGAATAACATGACTGGATTGTGTTTTAACAGTATTTTAGTTACTAAATGGGGAGTAGATTTTGTCAGGGCAATCGGGAGGCCTAGGGAAATTTTTAAAGGAGTAGTGTGCTTCTATCAAATGAAATACCGAAGTAAGAGCACAGGGTGGTTTGGTGAAGAGAATGATGAGGTCGGTTCAGGTTTTGTTGATTTTGGGGGTGCTAACGCTAGTTAGTTCTCCCATGGCTCCAAGCTGGACTGAGATAAGTAGATTTGTAGAGTCAGCATGGAGAGTTCCAGAGACTATGAATACCTAATGTAAGAATAACGAACGTCAGAAGTAATGACAAGACTGGAGTACAGAGAAACCAAGATACTTTCTTGACCAGAGCTACTTTTACAGGGTTGTCAGATACCTTACATCATCCTGTCAAAGATATCCCACCAACATCTGAACTGGAGCTTCGGACAGATGTCTAACTGGACCATTGAGATTCAGTTTGCAGCACACAGCAAGGAGTAATTAATGTTAATTGAATGAATAAGAGTAATGTGGCAGTTCACTGTCTAGCAGGGATAGTTGAAAGTACAGGAATGGATGGACTCACTAAGGGAGAAAATACAGAAGGAAAAGGGAACTGCTACGAATGGCTAACTTCTGATTGAAATGATCTGATATAAACTCAATGATGTGACCACAAAAGAAATATGGGTTAAACTTTGGACAGTCGTAAAACTGGTATTTTTAATAAGATTGAGAGAATATCTATTAAAAAATATGTTTAGCCCTGACTGGTGTGGTTCAGTGGGTTGGGCATCATCCTGCAAACGAAAGGTCACTGGTTGGATTCCAGTCAGGGCACATGCCTGGGCTGTGGGCCAGGTCCCTGGTTGGGGGTGGGCGAGAGGCAACCAATCGATGTTTCTCTCCATCTCTTTGTCTGTCCCTTCCTCTCTCTCTAAAAATAAGTAAAAAGAAAATCTTTAAAAATATGTTTAATTTCTGTCTCTACACCAGAAGAGATTTTAAAGACTAGATAGAGAGCCTATTAGGTAAATAGGATTCCAAACACCTGGTGACATGATTTCACTTAGATTGATATTTTATACATAGGTCTCATCAGAACCAACTAGGAGTTTTGAAACAATAGAATATTGAATAAAATGGCATTTAGTCATTAGGAAATCCTCTCTTGTACAAAATGGCTAACTAGGATCTCTATAAAGACTGTAATTAAAAGGAAGTAAAAACAAATTTTGGAGGACTTTTGGTCAAGATGGTAGCATAGGCAGACATGTCTTGCACCTTCACACAACCACATCAAAATTATAACTAAAATATAGAGCAACCATCACTCAGAACCGTCATAAATTGAGTTGAATGAAAGTCTGACAACTATAGAATTAAAGAAACCACATCCATCCAGACTGGCAGGAGGGGTGCAGAGTGGAACAGGCTGGTCACCACCCACGTGTGGTAGATAAAAATTCAGGAGGGATATCTCAGGAGTGAGGAGTCCCAGCCCCAAAACAGTCCCCCCAGCCCAGGGTTCCAGAACCAGGAAGATAAGTCCCGGAAACTTCTGGATGCAAAAACCAGTGTGGATTGAGTCGGTGGGAGAAAATTCTGGAGCCCCAAGCAATTCCTCTTAAATAACTCCCACACAAACCCACCTACTTAGACTCACTCCCTCTGAATGGTAGCACGAGGGAGGACTTGAAAAGCACCAGTAACATAGTGAGGAAACTGAAGGGTCTGGCATCAAGGCGATCAGAGGCCATTGTCCCTTTTCTAAGCCCTCCCCATCCCTCCTCCCCCACAACTCCATCCACAGAGCTGTCAAGCTGGTGCCATATCTGAGACTCCATCAATCTGGCTAACACTGTTTGATCTGCCTTAGAGATCCCCAGAGACCCCACTCCACCCAACTTACAGATCCACCCAAGCTGCTTTTCCACATGAATGGCTGGTCTTGGCTCCTGGCATACAACTTCCTAAATCCTCTCAAACAAGCTACAGCTGGCTTCAGTGAGCTCCAGGCCCAGCACTAGCAGCAACCGGTCTAGATTCATAGCTTGGCTGCCTGGGAATCTTCAAACCCAGCACACGTAGCAGCCATCTCACATTGCTTTATACCTCAAGAAGCGTGGCCCCAGGGAAAACACTGGTGGGGGCTGACCTTAGCCTGCACCACCTGGGAAACCCCACGGCCAGCACACCCAGTTGGCAGCTACAGACCAGGTCAGAGCACCACCACCCTGCCCCTGCACAGCTGACCCTCCACGGAGGGCAGAGGTTGATGATCAGTGGTTACAGCCAGTCCTTGCAGCTGAATGGCCTGTGTAAATCCCTCCCATTGATCTGCCAACAGAAACCAAGGCTCAACTGTCACAGGTGGGCACAGGTAACCAGGTTCTTGGTGATCGAGACAAAGAATTGAACCGAAGGCCCAGAGTTTATAGCAGAGAACATGGAAGCAGGCCAACTCCAAGCAGAGATTAACCTCATGGGCTGGAGGGATTCTATTCTTATAGGGTGGATCCTTCCTGGCTAGTTTTGGTGGGCTTTTACTGAGCATGTACAAGTAATTGTATTACTTTAAAGCTACTGCACATGTGGTCTCCCAGGATTTTCCCTGATTGACCACCAGGGAAGAGGGTCCCACAATGCTACTGTATTGACCCACCCTTTCTCCTGGGGTCCCCCTGTACTAGGTTCACCTTTCCCTTTGCCAGAGAATTATAGCTCTCCATGTTAGAGATTGGTGAAAAGGAAAGGAATTATTTATTCAAGTTATACAGATTTAAGAGTAATGACTTAATGTCTTCATCAAAATCCCAAAGTCCCTTAAAAAACCCACAAACACACACAGTCCTTCCTTCCACCCTTTGCCCAGGCTGGGGTACTGTATCTCAGGAAAAGAAATAGAAGTCCGTGGCTCAGGCAGCCCCTGGTTCTTCCCAGTAATCCATGCTCGGCTGGGAGGCCTCCCTGGTTCCCAGCACCATCAGCTATGTCACCGGGATCTCCAGCTAAAGCCGCCTGGTGGTTCTCTGCTAAAGCTACATGGTGATTCTTCTCATGGCTGTTGGTGGGGGGGTCCCCACTCTGCCAAAAGTTCATGGTTCTCTAATGGCTGCCAAGTCTGGGTTTAAATCCCTGCACCAGTCTTCCTCTGCAGCCCCATTTCTTTTTTTTTCTTTTTTTTTTAATTCTTTATTTTATTGATTATGCTACTACAGTTGGCCCATTTTCCCCCCTCACTCCCCACCACCCTGCCCATCCCCTCCCACCCTCATTCCCCCCTTTAGTTCATGTCCATGTGTCATAAGTTCTTTAGTGTCTACATGTCCCATACTATTCCTACCCTCCCCGTCTATTTTCTACCTACTGTCTATGCTACTTATTCTCTATATCTTTTCCCCCTTCCTTCCTCCTCCTACTTCCCTGTTGCTAACCCTCCATTTGATGACTTTTTTTTTACTGTTCATATTTTTAATCTTTTTTTTCTTAGGTAAGTCCCTTTAACATTTCATAAAATAAGGGCTTGGTGATGGTGAACTCTTTTAACTTGGCCTTGTCTGAGAAGCACTTTATCTGCCCTTCCATTCTAAATGAAAGCTTTGCTGGATAGAGCAATCTGGGATGTAGGCCCTTGCTTTTCATGACTTGGAATACTTCTTGCCAGCCCCTTCTTGCCTGTAAGGTCTCTTTTGAGAAATCAGCTGACAGTCTGATGGGAACTCCTTTGTA
>PVIA01015271.1:0-23366 GCA_004024845.1 Tonatia bakeri
GGTGGGACTTCAGCTCTTTCCTCCCCTCCCCCGCAATGCTAGGGGTGCACCCGAAGGTGACATAGTCTTGTCCCCAGGTCACAGTTCTGCCAGCACCTCCGCTGTGGTGACTGTGCCTGCCTCTCCTTCTGTTCCGATGGCTCATCCCTGGCACCAGTGGGTGGCCCACCCTTGCTCTGATCCTCTCACCGGTGTCCTCAGGAAGCAGTACTGTGACTTGGCCGGGCCAGTAAAGTCGGAGCAAGAACGAAACGCGTCCCTTCCAGAGAAAGGGAGTCAGAGTCGGGGGCCTCCACCATGTCCCCAGCCCCGGACACAGTGATCACAAAGTGAGATGGAGCCTCTGTGGGCCTGGGACGCAGCGACGCATTGAGCTGCAAGCGGACTGCGTGGCCAGGCAGCGGGGACCAGATGCTGCGTGGCTCCGAGCCACCGACCGGTGCCCAGTGTCTCGCACGTGCGGCAGCACAGCTCACCTGACCCCAGTGGTCATGCAAGGCCATTTGTACCTGTGGCCCTGCACTTGGTGGGAAAACTCTCCAGTTCAGAAACATTGAGAGTGGAAAGAATGTGTCAAATGGTAAGACGATTTTAAAAGGCCTTCAAGGTCTGTCATTAAAAAATTAAAGTTAAAAAAAAAAAGGGGCGATGTAGGAGCTATTCACCAAATGATAGAAATAGAATATTTCTTCTTGGGGAGCAGGTAACACTAAAGGCTAAATCAACCCATTGAACATACAGACATACTGAGGAAGGCAGATTTTTTAAAAATTATTTTCAAGGGAAGCCTAAGAAACCTGTGGAAGAAGTTCCCAGAGGAGCCTGCGGAAGGCAACAATGTGAGTTCCACAACTACGTGGCTCTCTCTCTGGGGGAGGGAGGGGTTAACGGGCAGAGGGAAGGCAGGTGGGCCGGGCGAAATGAAAACAGGGCGTCAGGAGGGCAGACCAGATGGGCTCTTCCTCCTTCAACAACTGCTTGTAGAGACCACTGCTTGTGGAGTACGTCTGACCTGCTGACGTCATGGACCCCCGGGCAGATGGCATGCTTTCAGGAGAGGCTCGAGTTCTGTTCCTGAATTTGAACATCTCACCACTAAATCGTTCTCAGATGATTCCAGAGGGCGAACATCTCCAGTCGAAGGGAAGATTTGCTTTGCTCTCTCAGATGTGTCTGACTGTTTCCAGTTTATCAGCGAGCTGTCCGTGGTTTTCAGTCTCCTTGTCGCTTGGCTGGGGAGTTGGTGCAGAGAAAACGAGTGCATGTCGTGTGGAGGCTTCCCCGGACAGCTGCCCCGCCCACTCGGGTCTGCTGGGGCTCTGTGCGGAGGTGAGGAGTGACAGCCAGAAAGACAGAGGTCGAAGCCCGCACGGCGCCCTTCCTTACAAGGGACCGAGGAATCGTGTGCACAGAGTTTCGCCCGTGCACCAAGGAACGGGGAGCCACGCTGCAGAGGAGAAACACCTTTTCAACGGGGTGCGCCCCTAGGACGTTTCTGGGGTGACAGACGTAGAGCCACTGTCTGTTATGCGTGCCTAGCAGAGATGAACATTATGCTTACCATTTTAAAAACCTTTAATTCTTTGAACTACATGTTATTTTCCACTGTCAGAAAATTATCCTTGCAGAGGTTAAGTAACAGCCTTCGTTCCCAGAGCTAGTACGTGGCAGAAGCAGAGGGGACTCCGGAGCCGGCCACTACCCATCACGTGATGCCCCGTTTTTGGAGAGAGGAGACGAACCCTCTTTGGGCATTCTGCATTTCCAGGGCCAGGTGCCGGTGCCAGATGGGCAAGGAAAGTATGAAGACTATGAGGAAGGTGATCATAGAGTGTGTGTGTGTGTGTGTGTGTGCGTGCACACGCACACACACACATATAAATATAAAATACACTAACAGTAAAATGCACTGATCTTAAATTCCCAATGGATGAATTTTAACACGTCAACACCTGTGTGTATATCTGTGGAGCCATCGTCCCCGACTGCAAGGAAAGTTTCCAAGCTTTCTGGCAAATCCGCTGCTCCCTGCACACTGACAGGCAGCCCCGTTTCCGCCACCTGGGGCTACAGACTGGCTTTGCTCATCCCCGACTGACAGGCGGGTGGGGTCACAGAGCTCCACCTTTTGTACCTGGCTTTTCCACGTGACATAGACTTTTTGAGGGTTCTCCACAGCGGTATGAATATCAGGAGCCTTTTTTATTGCTGGGTGGTGTTTTATTGTGTAAATGTTCCCATCGCTGTCTGTAAATTCTTCGCTGATGGATATTTTGGATGTTTCTAAATGGGGCATTATGAGCAAAGGTGCAGTACGAGTTTTTGTTCAAGCCCTTTTGTGTGCACATGTTTTTATTTGTTCTGGGTAAGTGCCAGGAGTGAAGCCGCTGGGTCAGATGTAAGTATCCGATGTAAGTATCACAATTTTCCGGTGCTTTCCACATTTTAAACCCCTGGTAATGTGGGTAAAGGCTTCAGTTGTTCGACATCTTGATGTCAGCCTTGTTGTTTTTTGCTGTTCTGGAGAGTGTTCACTGGTATTTCATTAAAATTTACATTTTTTTCCAGGTTAGTGTTTGTGTTTGATTTGGTTGGTGATGTTTTTGGCCACGGAGAGAGTCGAGCCTTCACACAGTTTTTTTGCATTTTCATTGGCGTTGCCCTGCGGCCTCGCCGACAGGAGCCTCTCCCGTGTGCTGCTGGCCGCACACAGACCCCGTGCTGCACGCCTGTGCGGGGGGCTTGCCCACTTTTCCTTGGGCCTGCCTGTATTTTTCTTATCAGTCGGTGGAAGTTCTCAAGGTGTTTTGGACAGAAGCCCTGTGCTCACATTACCTGTGTTACCAGTGACGCTTCTCCGGCCACCTGCTCGTTTCTTGCCGTCTCCACGGAGCCTTGTGCTGACCCACGCCGATCCAGCTCTGCTTTTACAGCTAATGCCTGGGTGTGCCACCCAGGGAACCTTTGCCTGCATTAAAGTCACGAGGGTTTTACATTTTTCTCAAAGTGATATCTTTTATGCTTTGATGCAAATATGTGACTATGTGAGGTGGAAGACAAGTTAATTTTTTATGCAATTATTTATCTATTTGTTCTGGCACCATATGAGAAAAATACTTTGGTGCCTCCGACCGCAGGAGTCACCCGGTCAGCTGCGTTGAAAATCAGTAGAAAACGTGTGTGGGTCAGATTCTTGGCTCCTGCTGTTTGGGGGGCGGGTCTCTCCTGACCACATGGTCTTGACTGACGAGACCAGCTAGTAAATCTTAGCGTCCGATAGTGCATATCCTCCAACTTCGTTCATTTTATGATTGTTTTGGCTTTTTTTAAGTACTATGCATTTACATATAAATTGAATCAGCTTGTCAATTTCTACAGAAGGAACTTACTGAGATTTTGATTGGGAATGTGTTGAATATATAGATCAAATCTGGGGAAACTGCCATTGTAACAACATTGAGTTTTCCAATCCACGAATATGGGATAGCTTTCTCTTAATGTAGATCATTTAAAGGTATCTTTCAACAATGTTTTCTACTTTTCCACACAGAGTTGTTATAGGTCTTTTATTTACTATCATGAACTTCGTATTTCTCAATGGCTTTGTAAATCAAATATTTTAAACTTTTCCAATTGTGTTTGCTTTTGGTAAGAATATAATTAAGTTAAGAAGTAGAGTTTTGCATGCAATTGAAGTTAAGTTGTTATCAATTTAAAATGGAATGCTAAAAGTTTATGTTTCATGTAATTTCAAAGGTGCCCACAAAGGGACTCTCTTTAGAATATATACAAAAGAAAATGAGAAGTAAATCGAAGTATTTCACTATAAAAAGACAATTGAACACAAAGAAAAACAGTAAGAGAGGAAAGAAGGAAAAAAGAAACTACAATACACATAGAAAACAATGAATCAAATGGCAATAGGAAGTTCTTTTCTATCAGGAATTACTTTAAATGTAAATGGATTAAACTCCCCAATCAAAAGACATCGATTGGCTCAATGGATTAAAGAAAAACAAAATTCAGTTACATGCTGTCCACAAGGACTCACTTTACATTTGAGGACACCCGCAGGCTGAAGGAGAGGATGGGAAGGGTGCTCCATGCCATGGTGACCAGACAGAACAGGAGTTGCTATAGTAATATCAGACAAAAGAAACTTTTAATTAAAAAGGTATTAAAGAGACAAAGAAGTATATTGAATAATGATACAAGGACCAATATGCAAAGAAGGTATAACAATTATAAATATTTATGCACCGAACCTCATAGCGATCTTTGACAGAATTAGGGGAAGAAGTAGATTGTAACAATACTAGTAGGAGACTCCAACCACCACTTTCAACAATGGACAGGCAACCAGGACAGAAGGTCAACAAGGAAATAGAGAATTTGAACTTGAGCAACACAACAGACAAACTGAACCTAACAGATATGAAGATCTCCACCGAACAATAGCAGATATAAATTCTCAAGTTCACAGGACACATTCTCTATGACAGAATCGAGGTTAGGCCAAAAAAAGTCAGAACAAACTCAGAAAGATTGAAATCATGCAAAGTGCCTGTTCCAGTCTCAATGGAATGAAACTAGAAATCAATAGCACAAGGAATACTGGGAAATCCACAATATGCAGATATAAATTAAATTTTAATAAGGAGATAAAACAGAAAAAGTGGTGTTCAATACACTCAAACACCAAGCTCATCAAAGAAGCAGTCATAAGGGAAACTGGAAAACAAGGCCAGTGAAAACTAAAACACAATGTATTCATACTTATGGATGCAGTAAAAACAGGTGCTAAGATAGAAGCTTATAGCAGTCAATGAACGCATTAAAATTGTTCTCAAATTAGCAACCCAACTGTACACCTTAAACAATCAGAAACAGAACAAATTAAACCCGAAAGTAGCAGAAAAGGGAATTAATAGAAATTAAAGCAGAGATCGACAAAACAGATAATAGAAAGACAATTGGGAACACATCAACAAAATTAAGAATTGTTTTTTTTTAAGCCACTAAAATTGGCAAACCCTTAGCTACGTTAACTAAAAAGTGGGAGAGGACTCAAATAACTAAATTCAGAAAATAAAAGAAGAAACACCACAACTGATGTCACAGAAATAAAAGGGACTGTAAGAAAATATTCTGACAATTTAGGCAACCTAGAAGGCATAGATAAGTTCCTAAAAATGAAAATATCAAGACTGAATCATGAAGAAACAGAAAATCGGAACAGAACAATAGCAAATTCTTAGAAGACTTTCTGTGAGATTTTTATTATTTATTCTTTCTGTATAAAATTTGCCTGTGAAGATATCTGGGTCTGGAATATCTTTGTAGGATTGGTTTTAATTATAAGTTCAACTTCTTCCGTACATGTAATGTATTCCCATTTTATAGTTCTTTTGGTGTTCATTCCAGGAAATTATTTTTTCAGGGAGTTTGTCCATCGCACGTGGACGACACGCTTTCACTGCCTTTGCGTGTCTGGGACCGGGGAGGCCCCGCCGCACCCCTGACGTGGGTCACCGTGTGCTTTTCCCCCCCGCTGTCGACCAGTGGTCTGGAGGACATTCAACTTACCAACCTTTCCAAAGAGCCAACTTTTAGCTCTTTGTTCCCCCCCAAAAAATATCATTTTCTATATCGTTTGCTTGCTTTTCTTGTTGTTTTTCCACTAGTTAATTGAGGTGTGATTTGCACTTCTTTTTAGCTTCTTGCCGTGTAATCTTAAACCTTTGATTTTAATCTTCCTTCATTTTAATATGTGTTTCAAGTATAAATTCCCCTCTAAACTCTGCTTTAAAGCATGCTTCATACTTTATACATTTTATTTTTATTTTCAATTAGTGTAAAATATTTTACAATTATTTATACCACAGTTCAAAATGATCCAGGGGTCATTTGAACTGTGGTGTTTATTTTCTGTTTGTGGAGATATTTAATATATGTCTGGAGAAAGTCCAGCCATTGTTAATATAACGAGAACGGTTTGCGTGACATCGATGTGACCTGGCAGCCAAGGAGAGTGGACTGGAATGCACCTGCGTGAACAATGACGACTTTGCTGTACTAGTCAGTGGGGGCTGTATAGTGAGCACGTGTCCTGTGTGGCCATCGCATTCAAAATGACCAAGTAAAGCAACGAATCTGCATCCGATTCTGAGTTAAGCATGAACATCCCTCCGCAGAAACTATTCGGATGACTCAGAAAGCTTTTGGGGACAATTCAATGCAGCGCAAATAAAAGTGTGGCACAAATGCTTCAAAGACGGTTGAGAATCTGTGGAAAGTGACCCACGTTCTGGAAGGTTTGTAACAAGCAGAACACCCGAAGATGCTGAACTTGTAGGGGCTGCAATCAGCAAAGATCGGTGACCGACAGCACGAGAACCAAAAGCTGATCTGGGGACTCCCAAAACTGCTGTGTCTGAGATTTTGACACAGGACCTTGGCATGAAACGTGTGGTGGCAAAATTCATTTTGCAGCTTCTGCCACCAGAGCAGAGGAACATTGTGTTGCAGTTGCTAATGACACTGGGAGAACCGTGTGAGGTTCCAAGGTGCCCACTGTGAAGGGGACAGAGGGGTCACTGTCCTGTGCACAAAGTTTCTTGCATCTTGTACCTTCCTCAGTAAATGTCTCTATTTTTGTATGGTGTGCTGGCTACTTTCTGGACAGACCACACACATCTCTCCACACAGACACCCACAAACATAATTTGTAGGATGGCGAAGTCCTAAAACTCGCTGAGGCTGATTTGGACCCAGCGGCTGTCCAGGGCTGGCCCCACGCTGTGGTCCTCTTTTCCGAGCTGCGCTATCATCCCCCCGGGAGGGTCTGTGGTCTGTCTCATCGCTGTCTTCTGAAGGAAGCATTCCTGAGACCTCTGCTTCCACACAGCAAGGATTAGGCCCCTCAGCCATGCAGGTGGAGTGTCAGGTGCTGACCTGTATGCATTTAGGACACATCGCGTCCCTGTGAGTCGCTTTGCCCAGGAATGGAAACATCACCAGGGGCAGACTTCATGCCACTTGGCACCGTTTTCCTTGTTCCGAGTGCCACGCCTGCCGATGGCTCGATAAAGCCTTTGATGGGACAAATGAGGGAGTGAGTGTGTCCCCCACAGGACAGAATGACAGGGCTCTCAGACACGAAGGTCCTTGGATTCTGCTGTGAACTGCCCTGGGGCTGAGTCATAAACCAGCAGCTATCCATCACCACTGAGATCAAACTGGGGCGGGGCCGGGATGACGGCAGACTGGGTGTCTGGTGAGGAGGAGGCTGCACGCGAAACTTCAGTTGTTGGCCACTGGAACTGGCTGTGCCCACCTGCGTCCTCTGCAGCCCCTGCCGTCGGGCAGCCAGGACTTCCCGTGGCTCAGCTCCTGGGCCGGGGGCCAGCCTCTGTGACAGGGGCCCCAGGGCCTGGTGGTGGGACAAGTGTTTTGTGTTGGACTCTCAGAAGCACCGGAGAGAAACGCTTCAGTCCCGGGGTGGGCCGCCCACATGATGATGGTGACGGTGACGGTGATGACACTATATGATCTCCATCCAGAAAGCAGGCGCAGGGCTCGGCCAATGCTCTGCCTCTTTCAGCCTCAACCTGCTGGTCCTGCACCAGACGTCAAGGACGGGGCAAGCCTCGTGAAGGGAGTCACTTCCTCAGGGAAGTGGTCATTCTGTTCTTGTGCAGAAACAAGGTGACAGACATGTGCTGCCAGGTGCCCGCCCCCCGCCCCGCCCCGCCCCCCCCTCCGCCCAGCACAAAGGGGCCAGAGGAGAAGGCAGAGCAGCCCCAGATGGGTGCTTCCCTTCCTGCTCTGGAGAAGCTCCTGCCCGAGCACAGGTGAGGGTGGAGACTGGGGACCCTGGTGAAGCGGTCAAACAGGGGCTCCCAGATTTTCCGGGAGAAATCTGTTCCCCTCAGCACTGATCTCTTAAAACTTTAGGGGCCACTGTTCAAGTTTCAGCAGCGGAAGCGGCTTCTTGAAGGCAGGAGCCGAGGGCCCCTGAAAGCACGTGTCTCCTCAGCAGCCTCCCGAGCTCCCTCGGTGGCCACCCCAGAGCCCAGAGCCTGGGAATTGCTCACTCTTGAGACCTTGGAGGCTACGGTTGTAAACTAATTCGGGTCAGCGAACATTTGCTTAGCTTGCGCTCTGCTCTGGCCAGATTTGAACAGGGTTCTCCCTCAAAGTGTCTACAAATCTGTGGGGGTAGAGGTGAAGGACATTGAATATACACAATGCGTTAGAGTGAAACACGCACACACACGGAGAGGGAGGGGGAGGGACGGAGGGGGAGGGACGGAGGGGGAGGAAGTCCACCAGGAAGCTTGCACCCACTGCCAGCCACTCCGCACTGAACCCTGGGGGAAGGTGCCTCAAAACCCTGTGTGTTCTGCTCCTCACCCCACGCAGGCAAATGACCGGCGAGTCAGGTCCGCATGACAGAGCCTGCCCTCGAGCTGGGCAACTGAACGAGGGTCCCCCGAGGGGCTACGTGACAGGGAGTGTCAGAGCAGTGTCTTGAGTCCCTCTTCCTGCACCTGCATCCAGCTGCCACGGGGAACGTGCCCCTGGCGGATTTGGGAGGTGTGAATGTTTTAATGGTTCAGAGAGACAGACATTCCAGGGAGAAGGAACGGGACGAAGGACAACATTTATGGAAAGAAATGTTGTTTAGCAATAACCCAACTCTCTGAACACCTGAGGAGACGTACACGTCATCCAGGAAAAGGTTATGGGTTGTTGTGTTGCTTTAACGTCAGCATCAATTCTGCCTGTTCACTTAAACCCCTGGATGGAGCCCTTGGGTGGGGACCCCACGCACCAGTACCCCGGTGTGAGGCAGGGTCTGGCTCACCCTGTGGGGGGGTGGGCAGGGGCAGGGTTTCAGACAGAAAAGTGACATGCTAGTCTGTCTGGGTGCTGCCCACACAGAGGACACAAAACCTGGCTGTGGCCAGAAGGCCCTGCCAGGAGCCCTCGCTCCCAGGTGAGCAGAGCAGAGACTGGATGCTCTCAGATAACGTGGTGCTGGGGGCCCCCGGGCTTGCAGCGATGTTCGGACCGCTGGGGTGAGGGCTGAGGCAGGGAGGTGGGCTCAGGAAGGGGAGATACAGGTGCCCCACTTCCCGCCCGAGGGCAGGGCGGGGTCAGGGAGTCGCACTGGGCTGGGAGAAAGCCCGGCTCCCCGTGCCCCACGCTGCAGCTGCTCTCGGACTCCGGGTGACGGGAGGGCGGGGCTGGCCCTTTCTCCGTGGGAAATCCTCAGACCCACGGGATGAAAGCGGAGGGTTTAACGCGGGCAGTTCTGGGAGGCCACCCAGAAGTTCCCACAGAAAGCCGGTTAACATCTGGCACGGCACGGCCGCACATCTGCTGGGTGCGCAGTGTGAATGGGGGGGGGGGCGCGCACGTGCATGAGGAGCCGCAGAGCCGGTCTCATCAGCCGTGCCGTGGGCTCAGCTCCTGAAGGAACTGCTCTCTGTTGCCGTTAAGAGTGAAGGGACATCAGGAGAGTTAGGTGTGACCAGTTAGGCACCTGGTCACTGCGTGAAGGATGGGAGAAGTTTCTGTGGGGTTTTCAACAAGTGGTGTGACCTTGGACTAGTCACTGTCCTCTCTGAACTTCAGTTTCCTCTAACTTAACATGTGGAGTTTGTCTGTGTCAGTGGATCCTCAAACTGGGTTCCGTGGCACCTGAGGGTTCCTCTAGAAGAGGCCAGGTGGTGAGCTGCCTGCACCCAAAGCCACGGCCCCAAGCCCCCCCAGGAGAGAGGGACACTGAGCAGCTGTGCAAGCAGGAGCTCCTTGTGCAAAAACAAGTGTCCCTGCTAAGACGTGCAGAGACACTGGTCTAAGAGATATACTCACACCCTTCCAACATTGTCTGGTTTTGCAGTCTGACTTGCCTTCCCTCTACTGACCACAGCTGCCGCGTGTGGGAATCAGGCCTGAAGTGAAGTGAGAGCAAAGAAGTCACGTGTGGGTTGCAAAACGGGGGCCATCGACTCTGCCTCACTGTCACGTGTGGGGATGGTGACAGAGGACAGACTCCCAGCACTCATAAGCTGCACTGTAAGTCTCCATGCGGAGGTTAAGAAGGAGCATTGGGTGACCGGGCCAGATGTACTGGCAACAGAAGATGGGACCAGGAAGGAGGTTTTGTGGATGGTCCTGAGGGATGGGGGGGTTCTTGAGAAAAGGCCTGGCCAACAGCGGGTATGCGGGGCTCTTCATAGAAACGAGAAGGTGGTGTCATCAAGGCTAATCAGAAACCAACAGCCACCGGGTGACCGATAGCGCCCTGCACTCCGGGGCTCGGCTGGAAAGGTTTGCAAAGCCGTGAGCTCGGGAGCCGGATGACACGCAGAGGGGCTGGGGTTGGGGCCCGAGCTCCACAGTCCTCTGCGGGTGCCACGTGGGGCCGTTTCACCGCACCCGGGGTCCTTCCGCTGCCCTCCGGGGACACACTGGGATGGAGCGGTCTCACAGGGCCCGCCCCGCTGGCGTGCACACCTGCGCATGTGGTTTCCAGCCCCGCGTGTTCCTTGCTAACACTGCCACTGCGGCCACAGGAGGCCCAGCCTCTCCCTCTGTCAACGTCCCGTGTGACATGGGGACACTGGGTAACGGCGTGGCAGTCCGGCTATCAGGACTGTTCCCTGCGGAAGGGCTCACGTTCAGGAGGCTCAGCTCCGTTAGCTTTCTCTCTGGCTCTGGAGGGAGCGAAATGTGCGTCACCTTCAAGGACAGGCTATGCTTAGGGGCCATTTCAGGCAGCAGGCAGCCGAAGGGTTTGCTGAAATGTTACGCAAAACAGTCCTGTGTGCTTTTAGACCAACATGTTTCTGTTTTTATGTTAACCAGCGACTTCAGCGTGAGCAGGGACAGGCTCAGGGACTCTCAGAGACCCACCGCGGAAGGGGAGACTGAAGGAGTTCAAGCCTCCCACCCTGCTGCAGCCCACTGAAGCCTGCAGTGAGGAGCGTCCACCACGGACCCCCCTCAAAAACAGACACAGGTGCCCCTGATCAGCAGAAGGCAACTAAAAGCAAAAGCTGACCATTAACAAAATGCAGCAGCTAAACCAAACAACCCTTTGGGTCAGACAAGTATTCTAAGCATCTGTTTCATTTAGAAGAAACTCATTTAACAAATTATCCAGAGACCCCCTTCCCCAAGCCCAAAAAGGGGCTGAGGCTGTTCCAGGCACGGCCTTCCTGCGCCGTGTGGAGAACAGAGCTGGAGAGAACACGTCTGCAGAGAAATCTCCCCCAAGCTGGGTGCTCTCCTGCTGGTCTGACTCGGGTTGCTGGCGGGGAGTGTAGCTGTGATGAGACACAGGTGCTGGAGGGACGTGCTTGCACCAGGAGCGACCTCGGGGACTTTGTGGCTCATCGGTGGCACTAGGTGTGGGTGTGGCTGCAGGGGAGGGTGCCCTTCTCCCACGGGCAGGCCATGGCTGTGGGACAGCAGGCCTCTCACAGGGCTCCCCTACTGTCAGAGGGACAGTGGGACATGTCTGCTGAGGACACAGCTCCAGGTTGGCTAAACCTTGGTTGTCCGCACACCAAGATGCCCCGAGAATGGGGTGACGAGGGACCGGAGTGAGAGGCAAACGCTTCATGGTGGCCACTCAGCTCCGGTCGCTGTCCCAGGACCCTCCCCAGGTTTCCCGTGCACACGCATGACATGGAACACTGGGGATCCTCTGGGATGTGTGCTTTCTCGTCTCCTTAGGGAAACCCAGTGCACTCGACCTCAGTTCCTCTGCAGCCGGGCCAGGCCAAGTCCTTGGCAACAACGGTGGGAACACATTCGATTCCATCGCACACATGCGCACACACCTTTGCACCCGGGAATGTAAACACGGTGCCTTAGGCCATGTGAGCGGCTGTTACAAACACACCACAGATTCGTTTGCTCAAACAGCAAACACGTTACTCAGAGTTCTGGAGGCTGGAGGCCAAGGTCGAGGTGCCAGCAGTGGTGAAGACTCACTCCTTGGCTCAAGAGTGGCTGTCTTCTCAGGGTGTCTTCACGTGGCAGAGAAAGGACCAGGAAGCTCTGTGGGGCCCCTTCTACAGGGGGGACTTCCTGGAGGAGGGGGCTCCATCCTCTTGACCTCGTCACCTCGCCAAGGACCCGCCTCCGAACACCATCCCAGTTCAACGTGGGGACACAAACCTTCAGTCACAGCACACGGTCTGAAGAAAGGAAGGAGTTATACTGCCTTCCAACTTTAGAAACTTGAGAAACATCAAAAACATAAGTTCATGATGCAGATACTTGTCAAAGCCAAGGGGGTAGTGGGGAAATGCTCAGGAGAAATGTTTTCCTGCTAGCATGACTCTTATTCCTCGAAAGAAGCATTTCTCATAAAATAATGGCTAAGAAACATTTCTCACAAAATAAAGTCTCAGACCATCATGTTTTGGCCTTTTAATCTCTTTACTCAAGAAAATAAGTTTGCTTAGGGATGAAAAAGGCATGAAGAATACAGACACTGTATAACAGATTAGTCTTTACAAGGTCGCGGGCTTGGGTTACATGATCACAAGTCACTGCTTTTTAACTGTTCACATTTCACATTAGAATTATTTTGCCCATGCATAGCTGCAAAAACTCATTGCAAGCCCTTCAGCCCCCCGTTTTTTCAGCCTGGAATGAGGGCTCTCAGGTCATCTGGTCATCAGTGCCCTCGGAATTCCGAGAACATCAGGCAGTGTTCGTGCAGACGTGAAGCCTGCTGCTGCGGATAACGCAGCGATCTCACATGCACACAGTGGGCTGTTTCCATTGTGAGAATATGCATCAAAAACTCTGGCAAGCCCAGTATTCAGTGATCTGATTAACGTTTGTCTGCTCCTCACGATTTTGTTTCATATTGAACTTAACCACAACAGAGCCTTCAAAAATTATTGGAGTAGGACTTCCAGCCAAGATGGAGGCGTAGGCAGACACACTGTGCCTCCTCGCAGAACCAAAAGAAGGACAACAACAAATTTAAAAACAAAAACAACCAGGACTGACAGAAAATTGAACTATATGGAAGTCTGACAACCAAGAAGTTAAAGAAGAAATACTCACTCAGACTGGTAGGAGGGGCAGAGATGAGCAGCCAGGCAGAGAGGACATGCAGAAAGGGGGCAGTTGGAGGAGCAGGCAGTCCCACATTCACGTGCAGATGAACCAGGAGGAACAACTGGGGAGCGAGACAGACCCACAACCCAGGGTTCCAGCAGGGAAATAAAGCCTCAAACCTCTGACTGAAAAAATCTGTGGGGTTGTGGCAGTGTGAAAAACTCCCAACCTCACAGGAGAGTTTATTAGAGAGATCCACAGGGTCCTACAACATACACATACCCACCCACCCAGTGATCAGCACCAGAAGGGCCCGATGTGATCATGGGTAATGGGGGAAGTGACTTAAAGCCCACTGAGAACCATTAAGTGGCACTGTTCCCTCTCAGATTCCTCCCCCACATATAGTGCCACAATGCAGCAGTATGGGTGGCCCCATCCTGACAAACCTAAGGCTCTGCCCCTTACTACATAACAGGTGCACTGAGGCAAAAAAAAATGGCCCAAATGAAAGAACAGATCAAAGCTCCAGAAAAAATACAACCAAGTGACGAAGAGATAGCCAACATACTCTCCATCTGATGATGCAGAGTTCAAAACACTGGTAACCAGGATGCTCACAGAAATGGTTGAGTATGGTCGCAAAATAGAGGAAAAGGTGAAGGCTATGAAAAGTGAAATAAAGGAAAATGCACAGGGAAGGAGCAGTAACAGAAAGGAAACTGGGACTCAAATCAAAGGTTTGGACCAGAAGGAAGAAATAAACATTCAATCAGAACAGAATGAAGAAACAAGAATTCAAAAAAATGAAGAGATGCTTAGGAACTTCTGGGACAACTTTAAACATTCCAACATCCAAATCACAGGGGAGCCAGAAGGAGAAGAGGAAGACAAAGAAATGGAAAACTTATCTGAAAAAATAATGAAGGAGAACCTCCCTATTATGGTAAAGGAAATAGACTTCCAAGAAGTTGAGGAAGCTCAGAGAGTCTCAAAGAAATAGGACCCGAGGAAGCACACACCAAGGCACATCATCATTAAGTTACCCAAGATGAAAGATAAGGTGAGAATCTTCAAAGCAGCAAGAGAAAAGAAGACAGTTATCTACAAAGGAGTTCCCATTAGACTATCAGCTGATTTCCCAAAGAAACCTTGCATGCAAAAAGGGGCTGGAAAGAAGTATTTCAAGTCATGAAAGGCAAGGACCTACATCCAAGATTGTTCTATACAGCTAAGCTTTCATTTAGAATGGAAGGGCAGATCAAGTGCTTCTCAGATAAGGTCAAGTTAAAGGAGTTCATCACCACCAAGCCCTTATTATATGAAATGTTAAAGGGACTTATCTAAGGAAAAGAAGGAGATAAAAATATGAATGGTAAAATGACAAAAAGTTCACAACTACCAACAACCAAACCTAAAAAAATAACACCCCAAAACAAAAGCAAACTAAGCAAACAGCTAGAACAGGAACAGAATCACAGAAATGGAGATCACATGGAGGGTTATCAGTGGGGAGGGGGAGGAGGGAGAATGGGGGAAAGGGTACAGGGAATAAGAAGCATAAATGGTAGGTACAAAATAGAGAGGGGGTGGTTAAGAACAGTGTAGGAAATGTAGAAGCCAAAGAACTTATATGTATGACCCATGGACATGAACTAAAGGGGGGAATGCAGGTGGGAGTGGAGGTGCAGGGCAGAGGGGAATAAAGGGGAGAAATGGGACAACTGAAATAGCATCATCAATAAAATATATTTAAAACAATAAAACTAATGGGAGTAAACCGGATGGTGGAATGAACGGGTCTTCATCAGAGGACTGAGTGCGTGTGCGTGTGTGCTGAGAGGGGAGCGCCAGTGAGGAGAACTGGGCGGCAGATGTTCTGTCGGGACCTCTCCTGGTGCAGCTGGTGGCAGAGGAATGCCCCACGGATCAGTGCTTCAAAGGAAGACGCTCACAGGATTGCAGTTTGTAAGGCTGTAAAGGCTGGGGTAATTCCTTCCTGTGGGGACAAGGCGTGCCTGTGAACAGACATTCTTTTCGAGCCTGGAGGTGTGAGTTCCTGATGGTGCATGTACACTCACCCACCCTGAGGAGTCGGCGCAGGCTGTGCTGGGATATGGTGGGGGAGGGCTGGGGGGGGAGGGAGGGAGACTGGCGTGAAATGTCTAAAGAATACACGTTTCTGTAATTCAGAGGAGGGAAGAGGGAGTTGTTGAGACTACAGGCTTAACACACCATCAGGAGACCCCATTCCACCAGACTCCTGTACTACAAAGGGGCCATTAACCAAGTGAAACCTTGGCTGGTGTTGGATGGCAAAGGGTGAGTCAGCGCAGGCAGGACGGCAGCAAAGAGCTAAGCCTGAAATCGAGGTTGGAAGTGGCCTGTCTGCTCCTGAGTCAGGGAGAGACCCTCTGACCGAGGGTTCGGGGACAGAGCTGTGGGCGCAGAGCAGCTCCAGTGTGAGGATGTGCCAGAGCCAGCAGGCCTGCGCGGCGCCTGCGGAACAGCAAGGCGTTCCGCTCGGCAGCATGTAGGTGCCTCACCCAATGGCCCCTGCGTTGGTGCAGTCATCAGATACTCCCAGGCTTTTCGGGGGGGTGTCCATCAGAGAGGGTTAGGGTCCTGAGGGAAAGCCCAGAGCTCTGGCTTCGGGGGAACGAGGGGAGCTCAGCCTGACCCAGAGGTGGGGGTCTGGCCCCACGCCCCACCCCTCTGCCCCGTGCCCGTGTCTCTCCACTCCTGTGCGAAGGCCAGGAGTCTGATGTCCTGAGGCTGAGGAAGAAGAGGGTGAAACAAGCCTTTCTGGAACCTCCACACAAGTCTCGGGGTTCATCAGACTGGCCCTTTCAGGGATCACAGGCCCCTTCCTGAATAATCACTATGGCCCACGAGGGAGTGTCCACCCTGACTGCTTCAGTCTGGGGCTCCCTCCAGGGACCTTCAGAGCTACTGCCTGAGAGTGGGTGAGGTGGTCCCCGGGGAGGCGCAGGGTCCTCTGGCTGGAAGAAGGAGTGCAGGCTGCATAAGGGAAACAGAGTTTCCCACACACTTTTCTAGCCCATTCCAACCTCTGTCTCTTCAAGTAACCCCCAGCCTCCCTCTTCCTAACTCATTGGCTGTGACCCTCTAGATGGCCTGTGCTGGTTTGGCTTCTCTGCAAAGAGTTGCCAGCTCACTACACTCTCTGTCATCAATGATGTCCTCTTCTGAGCAGTCCCTGTGCACCCTGTGGCTCCCAAAATGAACACTGGACGCAGGGACAGAACGCTGACCTCGTTCACGAGGGCCGTGGAGGATGGGCACCCAGGGCGGTGGGACGTTCTGGAACGAGCCCTCTGGAACGAGTCCTCTGGCAGCGTTGTGGAGGTAAGCCTGGATGGCGGTAACTCTGGGAGCACACGTCGGTACAGAGGAGCAGCCGGGACAACCTGCTGAATGGGCAGGGCCGGAGAAGAGAAGCAAAGCCAAGGTTACTCGGAATGGAGGACGGAGTCAGAGGAGAGACCTGCTTGGCAGGAAGTCAGCCATGGTCACGTCGACCCACTGACTGGACAGCGGGGACGGGCCGTCTGGCAGGAACGTCTATGAGGCAGAGAGATGGCCGACACTTATTGAGCATGCACTCTGTGCCGAGAACTTCACAAGACTTATTTCTAAGCCTCACAATGATCCTTTAAAGTGGGTGTTTGTGCTCTTGTTTGTATGCAGAGGGAGACAGAGAGGTATGTTGTCTTGCTCGGTGTGCGAGGGGCAGAGCTGGAGTTTGAGCGAAAGGCCTGTCTCGCTGCAAAGTCCGGCCCAGACTCAAAGATCAGATTGCTTGGACGTTGCTGAATCCCCCCAGATCAAACCAAATAAACCCCAAATCTAAACCCCTTTCCATTACAGGTCGCTGCTTCTGGTGGCTGCCCCCGGCTCCGGGATGCCTGCTGGATTTGGGCGCTGCCACGATGCCCTCGGATGCGGTTCAGCACTGCTGGGGAGACACAGGAAGCCGGGGCCCCGCCACTGGGAGTCTGATAGAGGAGTGGGGCGCCGTTTGACCCCTTCTTCCTCAAGGCCATCCACCCCTGCCCCGTGCCCCACAGAACCTCTACTTCCCTTAAGGGGACTCCGGGCTCAGCGCTGGCTGACTGCCAGTTCAGCCTCCGCCTAAATTGAACCCATCGCTCTCTGTACGTCTCTGGTCAGATGTGGAGCGGTATCAAATACTCGTGAAAAATGATTAGCCCCAAACAAGAGCCAGATGCAGGAGCTTCGTAAAGACCCAGTTGTTCCAGGAGAGCCAGGTGTGTTAACGTCCTGAAGAAATTTTAAAACGGAATCAAAAACAAACACGGGAGACAAACACCTGATGATCTCACTCGTGTGTGCAATCTAATGAGCACGCTGAACTCATGAGGAAAGTGGGGACAGACTCACAGGCGGAGAGCAGATGACAGCTAGTGGGGGGCAGGTTGGGGTGGGGGGACGGAGCCAGAAGGAAAAGGACTAACGGACACGGGCAGCAGTGTGGTGAGCGCTGGGGGACGGCCTCCAAGGGGACTTAAAGGTAATGTAAAAAAAACTACAATAAAAAAATTAAAGATACAAAGGAAGAGCAAGCAAACACAGGACACCTTGTTCCGCCCCCACGGACACCGGTGGGCTCACACTTCCCTGCAGGACGTGCCGACAACTTTGACTTTAAGATTGGCATGTGAAACCCCGGGTCTTCGCTCATGCACTTCAGGAACAGAACTCCTAAACAGGAAAAAAAAATTCTGCAAACCAGCTTGGACCCAATAAAACACGCTTTAGATCACATTGCCGGAGGCACTGCGGCACCTCTGACCGGAACCACGGCTGTGGCCTCACGACTTCCTGTCACCGTAGCAGCAGCAGCAGCGCGGCTCGGAGCTGGATGCACCAGGGAGCAGGGAGTGGAGGCTCCGAGGGGGAGGGTCCCCCTGAGACACACACGCTGTGGTCTGAACTCAACACCAGCGTCACGGCCCCTGTCCGTCCTCAGTCCCTGAAGAAATTTCAGTGCAGACCTGCCTGATGCTGATCGCTAGGACCTGCTTTTGTTTCTTTATTTCTTTTCTGTGTGTTTACTTGTTTTGTCTCTGACCTTTCTTTGGTCCCCAGGGCCCATTCCGGCTGCCCCGGACAGGCCGGGAGCACATGGGACAAATGTCTCCTGAGCCAGTCTCACCTCAGGACCGGCCAGGGACAGCCGGCACCCTCGCCCCTTGGTATGCACGCTCTGAGGCCTGCAGGCTCCAGGGGCTGGCCCAGATTTCTCCAGAAGGACCAGAGCGAGTGAGCTCTAGTCGTAACTGGCTTGGTGACAGACCCTTCCCTGGCTCTCGTTTGCCCCTGTCCCATCTGCAGAATTACCCGTCACGTGAACGTCACACTCGCATGTCTGATTCAGGGCCCGCTGCTCGGGGGACATCAGGGAGCCCAGCCTGGCCCGTCTGTCTGATCCCGAAGTCCAACACACTTCCCACTGAGACAGGGCAGCAAAGCCGGGCGTGCACCCCAGGTGTCTGCGTCTAGGACAGTGATGATGGGCTCACGGTGAGAATTTTAGGGAAACGACCAGCACCTTCCTCTGGGGCCCCCAGCCAGCGGCTCCTGTGAGCAGCAGAGATGCGGACAGAACCCCAGCGGTGGGCCGCGTGAGCATGTGCTGAGCCCGGGGGCACGGAGCAGACGGCAGAGTTGCAACAGGGTCCCTGCCGGAGCTGCTGACCCAGGGCTGAGTGACATACTTGACCTCGTGGGGCAAACGGGGTGCAGTGCCAGCAGCACCATGGGGTCGGTCAGTCTTGTCAACCATGCCTCACAGTTCCTGGCAGCAGACTCTCTGGGACCGAGTAGGCTGGGACCTTTGGACGGCAGCTCGTCAGTGGAGAACACGAGAGGCTTGGGTTTCAGTGTTGACTGACCTCGTGGTGCAGACCGCGTCACCGACCTCTGCGCCTGAGGTCTTCATCTTCACTGTGGGGGTGACAAGGGACATGCAGGGGCGCGGTTGGAAGAGCTGAATGGAATCCAAAGTGGAGTTGGGGTCACAGTGCCCAACACAGAGCGGGTGTTCCAGAGCCACAGCCAGCCCCCGTGGGGCTGCCCCCCGAGTCTGCTCTGTGTCTGGAAGGAGGTGGCACCCAGATTCCGGGGCCAGGATCACTGGCGAGAGCTGACAGTCAGGGAGGCGGGCTGATGACCTGGGAGTTTTATGTGGGAGGCTGCGCCCATGACGATAAAAGTAAATGACATGACTGGATTTGGAAGTTCTGGAGGAGAATTTTTATTACAGCACAAGGGGGGCCCCCGAGTGACATCTGCCTTAGTTAGTAACTGTGTTTGTAAGGTCGTGGTGTTAATAAACAGCAGAGGGGGTGGCTCTAGATGCCAAACCAGCGCGCCACCGCAGACTAACCACACAAAGTTCTCGAAATTCAGAGCGCTCTCTGAAACATAGACTAAGGGTTCTACCCCAGAGGATGTGACTCGTGCAGGGCATGAATTCTCGGGATCAAGGCCCAGGTCCCGCCTTTCCCTCTGCATGTGATTTGGACCCAGGCAGGGCATCTCTGTGATTCTGCAGTTCTGACGGTCGTGGGCAGAGCAAAGGGAGTCCATCGGAGGGCAGGGGTGGGTGACATGCACGGAGGGCCGTGAGTGGGGACAGTGGGAGCGAACACAGAAGGCACCTGTGGGCACGTGGGCTGATTTGTTGTGTGGGAAATCAGTTACACTACTTCACCTCCGCAGAAGCATTGACTGTTTTGAACTTTAAAGAGGTGGATTTTATTAAATTCTTGCAGATCTGGGTAGTGGGTATCACGACTTTCCTTTTGCAGATAAGACAAGTAAGAAGCATAGAAATGGACTGACTTCACTCAGGCTTTTATTCAGCACAGGGTTCTCACCTGTTTAACTTGGGCTGGGCTCAACACGCCCCAACCTGAACTTGTGGTTATCCATCCAAACCTGAATTCTTCAGAGGCCACCATTTCTGTCTCGTTAAAGACCCTCCTGGGCACGCCGTGGCCTGAACCGGAGTGTCACCTGACAGGCTGTGCGTGGCTCCTTGTCATCCCGGTCACCACCATGTCTCTGTGACTCCGTTTCTGAAATGCACGACAAAGCCCTTTGCATTCCTTCATGTCCCCCAGCACCACCTTGGCTGAGTCGCCATTGTTTCTGTCAGGGCGAGGCGGCGGGGGGGACAAGCATCGGCTCCCCAGGTCTCAGGAGGCTGGGTTTCCCTAACTCAGTGCCTTGGGCCACCACTTGGCTGCAGGCAGCTTGTTTGGGAGTTGATCCCAGGAAGCCAAAGTGGGGGGCTGGCAGAGAAACACGGGAGAGAGCCAAGGAGGGAGGAATCTCTGGGCTGATCGGAGGGCAGCTGCAGGCAGATACCCTGGGGACATTCTGCAGGGCATGCGGGGGGGAAAGGAGAGGACAAAGAGTCTCAGAACCACACTCACTCTCAGGGTGCGGAGGCTGCAGGGTTTGCCTGCTGATGCCCGGCCCCAGCAGCGGGGACGGCTCCTGGAGGCGGCAGCACACGGCTCTGGCCCAGCATCTTGCGCTGAGGACTCAGCGCATAGCAGTGGCCACGGAGGATCTGGTGTCCAGAATCTGAGTTCTGCTGGGAACTCCTGAGTGTGCTCGCCGGAAGGCGGCTTCCTGTCTCTGAGCTCTTAGGCCGAGGCTCCGGGTTTGGGAAAACCTATAGGATGGACGAGCCTGTAATATTGCTGGGCAGGAGCTCTCCACCCCTCCGGGGGGACCCCAGCTGAGGCCCCGCTGAGCGGCACCCACAGGGGACCGGTGAGCCCTGAGGTGAAAGGTGGCCAGAGGGAACAATCTGAGACCATAAAATACATAAATCTACCAATTCCAGCCAAAATTGTGGGTAGGAAATACCTTCTGATCAAATTTCAATTTCTCCTAAATGTAGCATTTGTGACATTTTGGCCAAAATCATTAAACAATGTAGTAACAGATCGCTGTAGAGAAAATGAAAATTCTCTGCACAGATAACAGCAATAATCACAAAATACTGATGGCAATGCAGCTGCACAGGGGAAACGGCAAAAGAAACCCTTAGATGTCACCGACCTTGGCCACAGGTTCACCTTCTGAGGTGGTGCCCTCTGAGCGACACCTGGAAGTGTCTGTCACCTCTCCACCTCTCCACCCTGCCTGGTGATGGGACCCCCCCGCCCCCACCACACACAAGCATGTCCTAGCTGCATTCTGTTCAGGTTTGCTTGACCTGGAGAGAGCCTTCTCTCCACCCTGGAAGACCAAAGCCCAGGTGGCAGCCTGGGCCCCTGCCATCAGAAACTGCAGGGAGGAAGGAGGTTCTGCGAGAGCCAGTGGGAGCCACCTGGAGACTGACCGCCTCTGTCCTCTGCCCCCAGGGCTGCCCTGGCTGGCTCTGGTCCCCATGGGTCCTGCAGCACTTCTAGGAAGTGGGATTTGTGGAGTGGTTTTGACATTCCAGTAATTCTCTGAAAGGACTAGCTCCGTTGGGACTGTGGCTGTTTCGTGGAGGACAGTAGACATCCAGCTGGAAGGGACTCGGGACCCCCTGGAAGCTTCTTCCTCTGTCAGAAGACAGATGTGAACCCAGAGAGGCCGGTCAGCTGCCCGAAGGGCACATAGCTCGTTCCTGGGAACACGGGCCACAGACATTTTAATTGAGAAAAAGAGATCCTTCGAGGGTTTCACTCTCCACTTGGAAAGAATAAGCCAGAGTTCACTTTCCACTCCTGCCCCTCAGCTGAAACCCTGTTTCCATGGAAATGGGTCGAACGATGTGACTGCAGCGTTGACTCGGCCCCTCACCGGCTGGTTGGAGGGGCCTAAGCTTTCGGACGCAGGGGAGCGATTCATCAGCCCGCGTCAGGAGCTGTCGCCACGTCAGATGGACGTCTTCCACTCGGGAAAGGACGCCAAGGCCAGCGGTGCTTAAAGCCAGATGCGAATGCACAGACCGCCCCAGAGTTTGACGGTGTGACTCTGGCCGTGGGGAGAGCTTTTCCCTGAAAATGAGAAACAACGTTTTTTGGGGTTATGAGAAGAGGAGAGAAGACGGGAAAGAGAAAGAAGGGGAAGCGGGAGGAGGGCATGAAGGCTGGCAAGGACAGAGAAGAACTGGGCTCGGGAGGACAGGAGTTTCAGGAGCTCAGAGGAACCATCAAATTCCTGAATGTGGTGAGAAAAATGCCGTCGTTTCCCAAAAGAAGGGCACACGTTTCTTCAAAGAAAGCGCTTCTGTGGGCTCACACGGTCTCTGCTTCCTGACACACACGGCCCAGTGCCGGGTCGCTTGGGGAGTTTGGGCTCCTTGACCGTGGAGGTGGGTTGTGCCGGTGGGGTATGTCCAAGGCAAAAACCCCAGGGACCCCCAGTCTCAGGGGAATGCAGGGGCAGCGCAGCCGGCTGCCCAGGGCTCTTGGTCAGGCCTCCTTGTCGGGGCTGGAGGCTTCTCCCCTCCCAGGCCCGCCAACCGTGACCTCAGCTGTCCCGTGGCCACTGGCCCCTGGCGCCCACTCTGTGTGGGCCCCGCTCCTTTGGTCAGGCTCTGACCCGCTGTCTCTCGTCCGTTCCCCTGCTGTGCACCCTACCCAACAGCTCAGAGAAAACCTATAAATAAAGCACACTGTGTTCGGCAGGAGCTATTGACCAATAAAACTTCTCATTCTCTCTGCAGGCTCAGGGCCCCAGAGCAGGGAGGCCGCCTGGAGGAGGATGGGGGGGGGAGGGGCGGTCGGGTGGGAGGGGCAGGCGAGATGGGAGAGCAGGGTCTGCGCAGACCTGCGTGGAGAAGCCCCCCAGACAGAGCCTTACCTGGCACCCCGGACCCTCCAAGGGTTAATGCTGTCGATGACAGGCACCCTACCGGGGAGATACTATTCCAACCCAGCCGCATGTGTGGGCACGCCACGGGGCAGGCTCTGGGTGGAGGGAATGCTACGTGTGTTGAACTGTGAACACATCTTCCCCTCAGACTTTAAATTCCTGCTGGGATTCCAGGGTGGGGTCACGTCTCCTTTAACTAAGGAGGCGCCAAGGTGATGGGCAGGTAGGTGAGTGGGAGCGACAAACCTTCGTTCAAGGTCAGACACCACCACTCATCACCGGGGCCCCAGGCGCCGTCTTACCAGGGCCGCCCCTCCCCCAGCCTCCCAGCTGATCCCCAGGTGCAGGCTGTGCCTCTGCCTTCTGGGAGTTGGGCCTGGAGCTCCGGCGGTCCCCCC
>PVIA01015272.1:0-23365 GCA_004024845.1 Tonatia bakeri
CCATGAGCATGGCACATGCTTCCATTTGTTTGTGTCTTCCTTAATTTCTTTCTTCGGTGTTGTATAGTTTTCTGAGTACAGGTCTTTCACCTCCTTGGTCATGTTTATTCCTAGGTACTTTATATTTCTTGTTGCTATAGCAAATGGGATTTTTTTCCTGATTTCTGCTTCTGATGTTTCATTGTTGGTATACAAAAATGCTTTTGATTTCTGGATATTGACTCATAGCTTGGATTTTCTAATATGCAGAGCCATGCACCACATTCCACACTTTCTTTTCATCTCTAACTCTTGTCTTCTTCATAAAATAGAAATTTAAAAAGTAACTTTTTTTTGTTTAGTTCAGGTCTAGACAGCAGAGCTCAAATCTTCCTTGCTCCCAAGTCTAGGCCATGTTTCTGATGTCTATGTTCATCAAACTCCACTCCCCTCTACCCACACACACATTGCCTGTTCCCCTTGACAGACTAAGGGACAAAAGTAAATCTTTATTTAAAACTAAGGAATTTGGGCAGGGTTCTGTAAGAAAAGAACACTGAACTGAAATCAGAGATTTAAATTTGAGATTTATCTCTGCTACTATCATGTTGTATGACCTTGGCACATCACTTTATTACTCTGAGCTTCATTTTTTTTATTTGTAAAATAAGGGTACCTATCTCTCATCATCCAACTGCCAAAGTTTCAAAACCAGATGAAGGGACTTTGTAGACAGTGTAACACTTTGAAATAGAAGTTACTGAAGGTTGAAGTCTAACAAGTAGACTGGGAACCCCACTTCCTGGATCTTCCCAGAGTTGTGCTATCACAATAATCATCTAACTGAATACTGAGAAGACTTTTTCCCACCTAAATCAGCTGGGATATGAGTCCCCAGGAATTGTGGTTATGCATCCTGGGGAATTCCTTGGGATAAATATCTTACTACCAGTATTTAAAAAGCTGTGTGTTGGAGATTCAACTCTGTGGCCAAGTCACTATTTTTTAAATTTAATATTACTTTTTATTATTTTTCAAGTACAATTATCTCCATTTTCCTGGAGACAGGAAAAGGTGTGGAGGGACCACACCCCCTGCCTCACCGATCCCTGCCTCCCACCCTGGATTCTACTCACTTCGACTCTCTCCATGTGTGCTTTATACATGTTCCTTGACGACCCTTCCTCCATTTTCCCCATTATCCCTCCCCCCTCTCCCCTCTGGCTACCTTCAGTCTGTTCTTTATTTCAATGTGTCTGTTTATATTTGTCAAGTCACTATTATAAGCTTGAACATAACAATGTAAAAAATAATAGCAGCTACTATTTAGCAAACATTTCTTCAGGCAAGAGCTAAGTGCTACATTATGTGCGTTCTATCATTTAATCTTCATGACACTCTATTAGAACTATTTATGTTCCTCTTTTATAAACAAGAAAACCAAGGCACAGAGAAGTCTCACAACACATAGATCAGCTTGAATATGAACACTGGATATTTAACACAAAGCACATTGTCTGAAGCCTGTGTAATACCACCTCTCCTCTCTCTAGATCAAGAGAATCTGAAACAGCTCTTAGGGCTCCTCAGCTTCAATACCCAGAGGTTCTGTGCTTCTGTATTTAGAAGCACAGGGGGATCAATGCATAGTCATTTGAAAAAGAGATGAGGTAGAACTGCTCTGTGATTTTCCTCTAAACTCATCCCCTGTGGTAACAATAGTGAAAAGGGAAAAGAAACTTACAGAAATGTATTTACCAGATATTTGCATAGTATTTTTATATGTCGGACATTTTTCTAAGCACCTTATAAAAGACAGAAAACTGTACTTGAACAATAATTAAAATAAAAAATACATACAGATCAATAAAATTATTGGTGTAAATTAAAAAAAAGATTTTAAATAATTTAATCATGACAACCTTCAAAGCTGTGGTGCAGCAAATGCCCAGTATCATGCAAATAAAAGTAGCAGAGCTAGGATTCAAATCTACAGTTTGTCTTTAGAATCCGTGCTCTTAACCACTGTGGCACAGTACCTGTCTACTTAGTAGCTAACCCATGCCAAGCACTCTGCTAGATGATTTCCATAAGTAATTCTTAACAATATTATACTTCCCACAAATTGTTCATTTATAGACTCTCCAAGCCTTAAAGTATATTTAGAAGACTTGAACTTTACTGTTAGGTATGCCTCAGAGTTGCTCTGTTACCTTGGGTAATTCCCTTTACCCTCTCTGGGTCTCATTTTTTTCACCTGCCAAATGAAGAGGGTGGACCAGATAGGTTCTACTTTTCTAGGCTCTTTAGCATGATTGTAGAGTTTATGCTCATTTGGTTTATAAAATAAAGTTCTCTTCCTTATGGAATCTCTTAAAATCTCACTTTTTGGTCAAGGGTGCTCTTTGATCAAAGGAGGAAGTTAAGACCTGACTAGCCTTCTGAAAATGACTATTTTCCCTACTCAGCAGGTCACTTAGGCCTACTCATTATTATCTAGAGTGAACTATGCCCACTCTCATTTCAGCAATTCTACTGCCACCAGTCCTTGCAGTTATCTCCTTAAATCTCTAAACACTAACTCATCCTATAAGACCAAGTTCAAAAATCACTTCCTGTAGGAAAACTTTAAGTCTTCCCTGAACACTCTCTTTTCCAAACTCAACCAGAATTTGACTATCAATTACATATTTCCTGGTATGATGTCCCTGAGGTATAGTATCTTTTTCATTCCTTCTTCTCACCACAGAGACTACCACAATGCCTGGAAGATGACCAGCTCATTCAATAGGAATTTATTAAAAAGAACCACAGAAAAACCTTCCAAATGTCACCATGCCACCACTTCATGGCCTGATATGGTCTAACTGAAACAGGCAGCATCTTCCTTGCCCTCCAACTAAGGGTCTCCATTATTATTTCATCTGGTTCCTAAGATAAGAAACAAACACCCCATGACTCCCCCTACTTCAAATATTTGCATGGCTTGGGCTTAAGCAGTCAAGCTCATTCCCATATAAATTTACCTTGCTTTCTACAGGGGAAATTGGTGTGTTCTGAGTTTGGAGCAAGGTGTGTTCCTAGAGAATATTCAAGGCACTTAGAGCTGGTTTGGAAGCTTCATTCTAGCTAGCAAGATTTCCTGTGGCTCTGGAGTCTGCATTCAGAGTGGTAAAGCTAGCTATACAGTTTTTCTATAGCCATTGTAGTACAAGATGCAAAGTACTTGGTGTAAACATGTTCAATTAATTTTAGTAAAATAGAAAATTGGAAACATTACAGAGACTATATGAATGGAGATAGTGTTGAGAAAGACTGACTCTACAAAATTAGTGGAAAAGAGGTATCGAGATAAAAACAACACTCAAATTCTTATTCTTGAATTCTTCTACCCTTCAGTTTGACCCAAATATTTGACACATTTAAAGAATATATATTAAACACTTACTATGTGGCAGAGACTTCATTATGAACTCTGAAGAGAATGAAGTTGGCAAAGACAGTTACTGCCCTAAAGTTGTTTAGTAGCATCTTCTTTGACTTCTTTTCTCAGATGACATGGGCGGACCTGTGCATCCCCTTCTGTCATGCTGTGATGTACTGCAGTCCTTCAAAATAGTAAAGTTCAAAGTCAAATTCAACCTGTGATCCATGTTAACCTTCAGAATATCTCATTTTTCCTGTGGTTTTGGTATCTTATTTTTTTCTCTTCAAGACTGTGTTTGGACTCCCATAAACAATATGGATGTGTTTTCACTTTCTATGATATCATTTTCCAGCACATCCAATGAGGACATTATGGTACAGTGGAATGAGCATGGGCTCTAAACTCAGGAAGACAGGGTCATACTCCAAGTTCTGCCACTCATCACCTGTGTGACCTTGGGCATGTCACATAACCACACTGAGTGTTACTCTTATTCTCTGTAAAATTAGGGTGTGGTATCTACCTCACAAGGATGATTGAAGAGCTTACATTTGTAAATCATCTAATGTAGATGCTATAAAACAGGACAAGACATTATAAATAATTCCCTTGCCCCCTCCCCTCCTTTGCCTAACCCCTTATTACTATTATATTTTGAGAAAGAGGGTGAAGAAAAGTTATCTGTATTTAAAGGTGAATTTGAAGTTAAAATGGAAAGCTATTTGTAAACTATAAGATGCTAT
Source organism: Tonatia bakeri (assembly GCA_004024845.1). Classification (NCBI taxonomy): domain Eukaryota; kingdom Metazoa; phylum Chordata; class Mammalia; order Chiroptera; family Phyllostomidae; genus Tonatia; species Tonatia bakeri. The sequence goes on from PVIA01015272.1 coordinate 4,150, forward strand.
ACCCAAAAGAGTAACTACATGTCCATGATTCTCCAACAAATTTTCTTTGCTTTTCTTGCTACCTCTTGGATCCTTTTTTGCCCTTTTAGTTTTCTCATTTTCCACTTCCTCCTTCTAGACCCCATGATTGTGCCTGTTTCTCACACTTATGCTTTTTTTCTTCCCTCAGAGAAGTAATTTTGTATTCCAGATTCAACTTTTAATTCAGCAGTTATAAATAAGGTCTGAGGTCTGTCTCGCCAGCATGTTAGGAGGAGCCAAAGATCCTGAATATCAACTCTGGGCAAAATGGTAATGTACCCTGTCTTTATTGTCAGCATTACCACAAGTGCGAACAACAAAACTGGACAGAATTGCCCAAATAACATGATGTGAAAGGAAGGACCAGGATTTAGAGTCAGAAATTATGAGCTCAATGCCTCATTAACTCTGACATGAGTTATAACCATAATAATTCAGGTTTATATACTGAATTGCAGCTGAAAAGTGCTTTCACATGTATCTCCCATTGATCCCCTTAATTGGTTTCTCTATTCCAGTCTCTCAATACTCCAATACTGTCAGCCAGAGTAAACTGCATAAAACACAGGCTTGATCAGATCAGGGGTGCCCAAACTTTTGGTGTCTCTGAACCACACTGGAAGAAGAGTTGTCTTGGGCCAGACATTAAATACACTGCAACATGTAATCACAAAAAAAATCTCATAATGTTTTTAAGTAAATTTATGATTTTGTGCTGGGACACATTCACAGCCATCCTAGGCTGTATACAGCCTGTGAACCACAGGTGGACACCCCTTTAAACCCTTCAAGGGCACCCAACTACTGGTTAAATAAATTATGGTATATCCATAAAAATAAAATACCATGCAGCAAGAAAATGAAGGAATCAATGGTATATGTACTACTATGAAATGATCTTCAAAATATAGTAAGTAAAATAATAAAATAATGAAAATGAGCATAACATAGTGTAGAGTGTGCAACCATTTATATTTTAACAAGAGATAACATTAAATACATTATTGCACAAGTATGGAAAGGGAACTGGCAGACTTGGAGGTCAAGGATTTACCATAGATTTTCTTTTTACTGCTTATATTTATTACTATATGCCTATTATCTTAAAAACTAAGAAACTAAAAAAGGCCAACTGATTTTCTTTTTTTAAGATTTTATTTATTTTTAGAGAGAGGGTAAGGATGGAGAAAAATGGGGAAGGAAACATCAATGTGTGGTTGTCTCTTGCAACCCCCTACTGAGGACGTGGCCTGCAACCTAAACATGTCTCCTGACTTAGAATCAAAATAGCAAGCCTTTGTTCCCAGGCCCACCCTCAATCCACCGAGTTACACCAGCCAGGGCAGAATTTTTTAAATATATTTTATTGATTATACTAAGTTTTTAATACATATTTAGTTGATTTTTGTGTATACTGTAAGACAAGGGTCCAATTTCATTCTTCTGCTTATGGATATCTCATTTTTCAAGTACCATTAGTTGAAGAGACTTTCCTTTGTCCATTGTGTATTTTTGGTGCTTTGTTGCATATTAGTTTATCATATATCCAGGGGTTTATTCTTGGGCCCTCTGTTCTATTCCAGGAAGCTATCTGTTTTTATGCCAGTACCATACTCTTTTGATTACTACAGTTTTGTAATATAGCTTAAAATCAGGACACATCATGCAACCTGTTTTGATATTCCTTCATAAGATAACTTTCGCTATTCAGGAACTTTTGTGATTCCATACAAATTTTAGAAAGTTTTTCTTATTTTTGGTAAAAATTCCATTGGGATTTTAATAGAAATTGTATTGACTCTGTAGATTCCTTTAAGTATTATGCACATTTTAACAATATTAACTTTTTTAACTCATAAAAAGAGGATATCTTTCTAATTTTGTCTTCAATTTATTTTAACTTCTTCATTACATTTATTTATAAGTATTTTACTCATTTTGATAATGTGTGGAAATGCAATTGATTTTTGTATGTTGATTTTGTCTTCTGCAACTTACTGAATTTGTTTATTAGTTTTAACATTTTTCTGGTGGAGTCTTTAGGAATTTCTAAGTAAAAGATTATGTCATCTGCAAATGCAGAGAATTTTATTTCATTTTTGATGTGGATGCATTTCATATCTTTTATTCATTCATTCATTCATTCATTCATTTATTGTTCAAGCACAGTTGGCTCAATTTTCTTCCCACAACTCCTTCCCTCATATCTTTTTTGTCTTGATTGTTCTGGCTAGAAATTCTAATACCATGTCGAATAAGAGTAACAAAAGTGGTTATTCTTGTCTTGTTCCTGCTCTTAGAGGAAAAGCTTTCAACTTGTCAACATTAAGTATGATGTTAGATTAAAGCTCTTCATATATTTTTTTCTATATTGAAGTATATTACAGCTGTAACTTTGTTGAAAGATTTTATCATGAAAGAATGATAAATTTTTAAGTGAAATAAGCCAGTTTGTGAAAGACAAATACCATATGATCTCACCTATAAGAGAAATTTAATAAAGAAAATTAACTAATGAGCAAAATAGAACTGCAGGCATGGAAACATGGAACAGACTGACAGTGACCAGAGAGGAACAGTGATGAGGATAATTGTAGGAAGAAAGAGAAGGCACTAGTCAAAGAACATGTATGAATGACCCATGGACATGAACAACAGTGTGAGAATTGACTGTGGGAGCAGGGGATGGGATGATCAGAAGAGGCAAAGGGGGAAAATTGGGACAACTATAATAGGATAAAAATTTTTAAATGATAAATTTCAAAAAGAATAAACCAAAACAATGAATGTTGAATTTTGTGTAATTCTTTTTCTGTATGTATTAAGATGATTATATGAGTTAGATCTTTCATTCTGTTAATGTGATATACCACATTTATGAATTTGCTTATAATGAACAATACCAATAATAAATCTCACTTGATTAAGGTGTATAATCATTAGAACATGCTATTAAATTTTATTTGCTAGTATTTGGTTGAGGATTTTTGCATCTATATTCATCAGGAATATTGGCCTGTAATTTCCCTTACTATTAATGACTTTGTGTGACTTTTGTATGACGGTAATATTAGACTTGTAAAATGAATTTGGAAGTCTTTCTTCTTCAGTTTTTGTGATTTTGAGAAGGATTAGTATTTCTTCTTTAAATGTTTGGCAAAATTCTCTATTGAAACCATCTGCTACTGGGATTTTTTAGGAGCTATTAGGTTATAAATTCAATCTGTTTATTTGTTATTAACCTGTTCATATTTTCTATTTTTTCATAGTTTAACCTGTATATGTTCTATGTTGTTAGGAATTTATCCATTTCTTCTAGAAATGGTGATGTTGTCATATAATTGTTTATAATAGTCACTTCCAATCTTTTTTTTTATCTGTTGTAATGTTTTCTATATTTCACAATTATATTTAAAGTCTTTTCTCCTTCTTTTGCTAATGGTTTGTCAATTTTGTTAACCTTTCAAAAAGTCTACTCTCAATTTAATTTATATTTCCTATTGATTTTTACTAGCCTCTACTTTATTTATTTCTACAAAGCTATTATTTTATTCTTTCTGCTAACTTTAGGCTTAGTTTGTTCTCTATTTTATAATTTCTTCAGATATTTAAAGTTAGGTTGTTTATTTGATTTTTTTCTCAATAAAAGTATTCATCATGACAAAATACCCTATTAGAACTGATTTTGCTTCATGCCATCCCATAAATTTTGGTATGTTGTGTGCTTCCATTTATGTTTCTCTCAAAATATTTTATTTTTTATTTCTTCTTTGACCCATAGGTTTTGCAGGAGTGTGTTGCTTGTTTCAAATATTTGTAACAGTCTAAGTTTTCTTGGTGTTACTGATTTCTACTTTCATTCCACTGTGATCAGAAAAAAAATACTTGATATGGTATCAAATAAATAAATTTTCATAAATTTGTTAAGATATATTTTGAGATTTAACATATGTTCTATCCTGGAGAATGTTCTGTGTGCACTCGAGAAGAATGTGTATTCTGCCACCACTGGATGGTATATTCTGCACATTTCTACATAGTCCATATTGTCTAAATTTCAGTTCAAGTCCAATGCAATTGTTTCTTATTGATTTTTATCTGGATGACCTATGCATTGTTGAAAGTAGGGAATTATTGATAATAAGAATTTATTATTGTTATTTTCTTTTTTTTCTTTTGTATTCTATTATTTGCCCCTGTTCTTTCTCCCCCTTGCCACTTCCACCTAGCCCCACCCTACCCACTCCCTCAGTCAATACCCACATCATCATTTATGACCATCAGTCATGCATGAACGTTCTTTGGTTAATCCCATCATCATTTGAATATTTTGTACTTTTCTTTCTTTTCTAATGTTTTCCATTCTGATTTGATTATTTTTTATGTAATGGTATACTTTCTTCCTCCTTCTTTATCTTTTGTATTTTTTTTTTGCTTTTTGATTATTATGAGGCTTACATAAAACAACTTATACATATAACAGCCTAGTTTAGGTTGACAACAACTTAACTGATCACATACAAAAACTACACTTTTACTTTTCCTCACCCACATTTTACTTTGGTATCAAAATTTCTATCTTTTTGTATTGTTTATCCATTATCAAATTTTTTTAGATTAGTTATTTTTAATATTTTTCTTCTTTAACTTTTATACTAGATTTAGAAATGATTTGGAACTCTCTGAGCTTCCTGGGCTTGTATGTCTATTTCCTTAGCCAGATTGGGGAAGTTTTATTTCATTATTTCTTTTAAGAATTTATGTATTTATTTTTAGAAAGAAGGGAAGGGAAGGAGAAAGTGAGAGATAGAAACATCAAAATGTGGTTGCCTTTTGCACACCCTCTACTAGAGACTTGGTCAGCAACCTAGGCATATGTCCTCATTGGGAATTGAACTGGTGACCCTTTCATTCACAGGCCTGCACTCAATCCACTGAGCCATACTAGCCAGTGATCTTTCATCATTTTTTCAAGTAAGTTTTCAATTTCTTGTTCTTTCTCTTATCCTTCTGGCACCCCTATGATTTGGATATTGGAATGTTTAAAGTTGTCCCAGAGGTTCCTCAGCCTCTCCTAATTTTTTTTTTTGAGTTCTTAGTTTTTCTTTCTGTTCCAGGTGAATGTTTATTTCTTCCTTTTGTTCCATATCATTGATTTGAGTCCCAGTTTCCTTCCCTTCCCTGTTGGTTCCCTGTATATTTTTCCTTATTTCACTTTGTATAGCCTTCACTTCTTCCTTTATTTTGTGACCATAATCATTTCTGTGAGCATCCTGATTGCCAGTGTTTTGAACTCTGCATCTGATAGGTGGGCTATCCCCTATCACTTAGTTCTTTTTCTGGAGGTTTTATCTGTTCTTTCATTTGGGCCATATTTCTTTGTCTCTTCAATTTGTCAGAACACCTGCTATGTTGTAAGGGGTGGAGCCTTAAGTACTCACCAGGGCAGGGCAACCCACTCCATTGCATTGTGGTGCTATATGTGGGGGAGGGATCAGAGAGGGAACAATAGTACTTGCACAACTCTCACTCCACTTTTGGTCACTTTACTTACTTCTCACAAGTGACTGGTGCCCTTCCAACTGCTGCCTTGGTGGTGATTCCCCTAGTGGGTGGGTTTGTGTATGTTCTAGGACCCTGTGGGCCCCTCAAATGGACTTTCCTAAGAGACTGGCAGTTCTTCTGCCACTGCAACCCCCACAGATTTTTACAGCCAGAGGTTGTAAGGCTTTATTTCCCAGAACTGGAACTGTGGGTTGTGCAGTCTGTCCTAGGCTGGAATTGCTCACTCTCCAGTTATCCTTCCTGGTTTTTATCTGCACACAAATGTAGGATTGCCTGTTCCACCATCCACATTGCTACATGTCCTCTCTGCCCTGGCTGCTAGTTTCTGGCCCTCCTACCAACCTAGATTAGTGTTTCTTCTTTGACTCCTTAGTTGTCAGACTTTCATACAGTCGAATTTTCTGGCAGTTCTGACTGTTCTTTGTTTTTAGGTTGTTTGTTATCCTTCTTGTGTTTTTGTGAGGAGGTCAAGCATATCTATCTATGCCTCCATCTTGGCCGGACCCAAAGAAGACCACACCAAGACACATCATAGTTAAAATGCCAAAAGTTAAAGATTAATAAATATTCTTAAAAGCAGCAAGAGAAAAACAGAGAGTTATCTACAAAGGAGTTTCCATAAGACTATCAACTGATTTCTCAAAAGAAGCCTTGTAGGCAAGAAGGGAGTACCAAGAAGTATTCAAAGTCATGAAAAGCAAAGCCCTACATCCAGATAGGGGGAGGTTAAGAATAGTATAGGACATGGAGAAGCCAATGAACTTGCATGCACAGCCCATGGACATGAGCTAAGGTGGGCAGCACTGGAGGGAATGGAGGTACTGGGTGGAATGGGACAAAAGGGGAAAATGGGACAACTGTAATAGCATAATCAATAAAATATACTTTAAAAAAGAAGTGATTTACATGCCACTAATTATGGTATTACAATACTCTGAATTTGTACAGGGTGGGACAAAAGTAGGTTTATAGTTGTTGATATAGAATATAGTAATTAATAAATAATACAAAAATAAACTCTGTTTTGCACACTCACAACTGTAAACCCCTTTTGCCCCTCCCTCTATAATTACCTTTATCAGTGAATTTTATACTGTCATATGTTTTCATGTTACTTAATTAACAACTGTTCAATTAAGCTTGACCAACACCCTTTAGCATCTCTAATAAGACAGGTATAGTGGCATTAAACTCTCAACTTTTATTTGTCTTGGAAAGTTTTTATTTATCCATCATTTTTGAAGGACAATTTTGCCAGATAAAATATTTTTGTTTTGCTTTCCTCTATCTTTCAGCATTTGAATATATCATCTCACTCACTTCTGGCCTGCAAATTTTCATCTGAGAAATGAACAGATAACCTTATTGGATTTTCCTTATATATTACAAGTTTCCTTTTCCTTGATAGTTTAAAATTTCTCTTTTCTTTGATTTTTGACAATTTGATTATATTGTGCCCAAGAGAAGTCATCTTTGGGTTAAATCTGTTTGGGTATCATTTGAGCTTCATGCAACTAGATGACCATATAGTTCCTCAGATTTCAGAAGTTTTTAGCCATTAGTTTTAAAATAAAGTTTATGATTCTTTTCTCTGTCTGTTCTCCTTTTGGGAGTCCCATAATGTTTGTATTAGTTCTTTTGATGGTGTTCCATAAATTCCAAAGACTTTCTTCATTCTCTTTTGTGATTTTTTCTTCTCTTACTGGATAATTCCAAAAGAATTCTGCTAGAGTTCACAGATTTTTTTATTTTGCTTGATCAAGTCTGCTGTCGATTCTGTTTGTTGAGCTTTTCATTTCTTCATTATATGCTTTAGGTCCTGAATTTCTGTATGGTTCTCTCTGATGATGTTAATTTGCTGAATTTATCATAATGTTCATGTATTATTTTCCTGATTTCATTGATTTGTCTAGCTGTGTTGTTTTATCTCTCTGAACTTCTGTAAAACTATTTAATTCTTTGACAGGCAATTTGTAGATTTCCATTTCTTTGGGGTCAGTTACTGGAAATTTATTATGTTCCTTCAGTGGATTCTTGTTTCCTTAATTTTTATGTTCCTTAAAGTTTTTCACTGTTGCCTTCACATTTGTCGAAGCAGTCACCTACTCCAGTTGTTACTAACTGGCTTCAAGAAAGTAATAGCTTCACCAGTCTATCTAACTAGAGATTTTGAGGCTTTCTCATACATATTCTCAGGATGTGTCTACTCCACATCACTTGTTTACACTTGGAGATAAATTCTTAAAATTATGTATTTTCTTGATCTTGAAAAGCCAACCTGAATCTTGTAAGTCTCTTGATTGTTTTTTTCTAGGGTGGTGCCTTAAAATGCTAAAATTTGTGTACCTTCTCTTAATCCTATAAGATTGGGCTGAATTTCTGTACATGCTTGCAAGCCATCTGCAAATCTTTGCACTTGCTGTCTGTAAGAGTGCACACAGGAACCCAGCTACAGGGAGAGGATGGGATGCCTAGAACATTGGGAGTTCAAATGATCTAGGTGGAGAGATTCATAGGTGAGTTTTCCCAAACTACACATGGGTGGCTCCATGATGGAGTTCATGAAGCAGTTAGTGGAATTCACAGTCCTTTGATGAGTTCTGAGTGCTGGTTGCTGTGCTCTCAATGTATCTGAACCTCTTGGCTATGTCAATAAGCTCAGTATTCTTCATGAAATTAGAAAGAAGTGGGCACTTTGTCAAAATCTCACATGGCTGGGAAAGCCAAGCTCTCACTCACCATGCTATAATTTCCCCAATGGTAGAAGTTATGGGCCAAAAGTGTTTATCTTGGCACGCAACTGTGCCCCTTTGAAGGAAGGGTAATGTAGGTAAAGAAAAAAAGTTCTTGTTAGCCTCTTTAATTCATTAATTTTTGTATTTTTTGCTCTAATGGTGTGCTGAAACTTCTTCAGTGAAACTCTGAACTGCCACACAGGTGCTTTCACCTATGAGAGGTTGTCAAAATCAATGTTCTGTGAAAGAATGATGGTAGAAAACTATTCTACTATCTTGCTGATGTCACTTGAATTACTATCAAAAATTCTAACTATATTGTAATATAAGGTCTATAATACACTGGGACGATTCTCTGAAAATTGAGATGCAAACATGTTTTGCCACTTAAATACACATTTCAGAAAGATACAGCTCTTATTCCTTATTTAAGAAATGGTAATTGAGCTCTCAGCAATTGTCTTCTCTCTTCAAACTGACTCAAGCCAAGGTTTGTTCTTAGGATATACATAACAGAATTGGGTTCTGTGAAGCTCAATGATTTGATAAGAGTAGTTAGGCAAGAGACAAGAAGAAAAGTGAACTGGTCAAATACCAGGAGATGATAAAAGGGATGCCAAATCTTAGCCAACTAAGAGGAGAAATGGGAGGAGAGAAGAAATTAGTGACTGAGCCACAAACATCAATTCAGAAAACGAATTTGGAGAAAACCAAAACCAGATTCCAAAAGGAAAATTCTAAGATTCATGCTGGTAGAGATAATTTGGTAGAAATTCCTAGAATTTGGAGTTAAACTATTCTATAGTTGCAGGGAGATTTTAGAAGACCAGGAGCTATATCTCCTTACACCATCTTCCACTAATTTTAAGGGCATAACACATTGGATCCATCACTTGACACTTAAAATTTACTCATCCATAATTATTTGTTGAGTATACACATATGCTATGTGTATACATTATGGACATAGCTGTCAACAAAATACACTTGATCCTATTCCTGGTACATGATATAATCTGGCAAGAGGGGAACACTACTAAATAAGTAATTACAAGTGCAATCACTGTTAAGTGCAGGGTGACATATAATTAAATAACTTGTAGAATCTGATTTTGTCTTGGAGGATGAGTGGCAAGGAAGCCTTTGAAAAGAAGTGTGTGTGCACATGTGCATGTGCATGTGCAAGGAGGTCAGGGAGATATTTCTGAAGGAGTTGTGCCTTGATATTGTGAAAAAAATTTAACTGATGTGAAGGGGGAATTCTAGAAGAAAGGATTGTTATAAGTAAACCTTAGAGCAATAATAAATTTAGAAATTTTGAAGAATTATATAAATTCAGCTTTGTTTCAGGGGACAGTGATATGCATAAGGCAGAAAGAACGAATAAAATAGTATTAAAACACACACAAAGAAAAACACTTACTACCCTGAACACATTATGTAAGTCTTAACTTCATTTCTTTTATCTATAAAATAAGTATCATATATGCATTGAGAAGATTAAAGTTAAATAATTCATGTAAAGTAGATAGTACAGTTATGCACAGTAAATGTTAATGATGTTGATGATAATAAAATGATGATGATATGCCTAACAAACAGTGAGAGAAGATATTTCATATTATAGACTGGACCTGTGAAAACCAAATTTAATTTAGAACATTATCCTGTCAGCACTGGGGAACAACTGGAACTTTTTAAAAATGCAATCTGATGAAAGTTTCTAAACTGGCAATATCATTTTCAATCATTAAGAAATAAAGTTTCCAGACTGCCAGCCTTGAGTATGAAATCATCACACAGAAACACGTACATACACCCATAACAAAATAACTAATCTTTCATTTTTGCCTAAAACCCTTGTTTTGGATTAAAGTACCTATAGCAAACCCTACTGGTTACCTCCCTAGCATCTTTTTTCTCCTTTCTACATGTCTTATTTTTCTTAAGTAACCATCTCTTCCTCCAAGCACTCCTGTGCCTCAGAGGAAACCATTCCAACCTCTGCTCTGACCCTAAACTCAATTCCAGGGCTGGAATAGACTATTCTATGAGTATTATTCTCCTTGCCACAGTAGTTGATTCAGAGTCTCAGTGCTAAGCCAGTAAACACAGGCCATTCTCCTACCCACAGTAGTTGCCTCAGGAATGAGCGTGTGACCCATTTCAAGCCAATATGATATGAGGAGAGGTTTACTGGAGATGTTGAGGAGAGGAAATAAAATTTCCCACAATAATTATAACCTCTCTTCTTTTGGTCATCTCATTGTGTGCCTGAAAGTACTACAGTCATTTTGCTACTATGAGGAAATCTAGATTAAAGAAAGTATTCGCATACAGAGGTTATAAAGCTAAGGAACATGTGGAGAAACAGAACAAGAAAAGTTTCCAAAAGGACTGCAAAGTTTCCAGCTGAAGTGACTGGGTTATTGGTGCTACTACTGGCAAGAAAGGGAAAAAGTGAAGTAGATTTAGGTGAAAGATGGTTAATAGGATTTGGACTTTGCTAAATGTAAATAAATGATTGTTATCAAAATTAACTTATTTGTTTAAGAGCAGTACCTACGACTGAATAAAGACAATCTTGAAGCCAACCCTAATAGCAATAAAAATCCTTAATTTAGCCTTCTTAAGTCTGTTTTCCCCTTCTTGCAGTCAAAACATCTTGACTGTTACATGGCCCCACAAGATAATCTCTTTCTTTAGGTTCTGACATGGCCTCCAGGCATCCAGGTGTCCAGCAGCCTGCTATTGTTGCCAACTTGGCACAAACTTCAGTGCCCTAAGAAGCCACTTGATATGGCAAGATGTTCTTTCTGCATCCACTTCATGGGTCTTCATTTCCACTTTAACAGCCCCAGTGCTGAAAAAGAAGAAGAGAAATATCTTTTCCCACCCATTGAACATTTGGTGTCCAACTACAAAACAATGCATGACACCCTTTCTGTTTTATTCATATAATAAATAAGGCATGTTTTACGTCATTTTTTTTCAGTGCGATTTTTCTTGAAAGAATTGGCATTGGTAAAAAAGGGGAATTCACTATAAAACAGGCAGTAGTACCTCCCATACATTGAAGAGTTTTCTGTTCTAATCCCCAACTTGTGCACTTGACTTTCTCAAAAAGGTGAATTAACTTCCTGCCCATGTCTCTGTTAATGAGGGAGGATGTGGCCTCAATGGTTAGGCTGTATGCCATGGTTTCTAGGTTCCTAAGAGATCATGACATGTTAAAAGTGTAAATTCAAAGACTTTTACTTGTGCCATTTCACTGCAAACAGATTAAATTTTTGATAACATGGTAGGGACTCATTTCTCTAAAATTACTGCTTTCTATAAGGCTTGCACTATCACTAAATTTTGCAGGACAATTTATATAAGAAATTATCAGTTTAAATCTAATAAATATCCAAAATATCTAATACCCAGAACCATTTGCCCATTACAGTGACTATTTAGTATGGCTGTACCCTTGAAATTGCCATATTTGCCAAAGATGGGCCATTTGTGTATTTTTATTTTACAACTTCCAATGAAGTTCTAAGTTAAAAGACACACTCAGTGGTTAGTCTGAAGTTTTTCAGTAAGTGTAATTTCTGCACAGATTCATAGTAAGTTAATAGTGATTTTTCTCCTGATTATTATGTTTCATAAATGTTCATTTCAATTTATTTTTCTTCAACCTGTAGTCTCTTTCAAAGACTACAATCAGAGAAAGGATCCTAAGACTACAGCATGAAAAGGCTGTAGAGTTACAACTTCTTAGACTGGAAAAGAGTATTATACTAAGTAGTGAAAATTTTTACACAATGGAGGAATTACTTCAACATGATCCCTGAGAGATGGTTCATCCAGCCTTTGTGCAACTCAAGTGATAAGCAGCTCAGCATCTCTAAAAGCAGCTCATTACATTCACATATAGCTCTTCATTTTATTAAACTGAAACTGGCCTTCCTGTGATTTTCCCCCATAAGTCCCAGCTTTACCTCGTGAAACCACAAAGACCCCATTTTCTTCCTCTTCCCTGTGACAGCTCTTCAAAAGTCTGAAGACAGAAATCACTTGCCTAATCTTTCTCTTCTCCAGGCCAAGCATTTCCGGCTTCTTCAACCAGTGTCTATGGACCTGAAATCCAGCTTTATCCCCAAACTACTCATTTCCCTCTAGTTAGTCTGTGGGTCCATTCAACTATGAAGTTAGGGCAGAAGAAAAAAAACTCTTATACTTACCTTCCTTCCATACTCACAAGACTCTGAGGCAAAGACTGCCTAGCTGTTCATTTAACATGTTTAGCTTTCTCACTTTGCACACAGCTACACTACATTTACTAACTTCCCTGGCTGCTGTATATGACCATTTAATGTAATTATATCAAATGGAATATGGGTGAAAGTGATATGTACCACTTCCAGTCCTGACACATAAATATCTCCACAATTTTCCTGTGTCTGCCAGCTGGTAACTGAGTTCCAGGAAAACCTTGAAAGTCACACTTGGAGCATGACAGAATCTCCATCAACCTAAGTCTCTCAAAGACTGTGTGTAAATCAGTACCTCTTTCTATCACCACTTATTAAACTTTCCATTAGTGAAAAAATCCATTGTCTTAAGTGACCGAGGTTTAGGGAATGTCATTCACAGCCTCACTGAAATACGACCTTCCATAGCTCTTCCTTATATGTCAGGATTACCAATCTGTGCTTGTGTAATTTTCAAGACCAAATTGAGAACTTCAATTAAATCCTTCTTTAATTTCATCTGTCTCTATCCAGCCCATCATTGCAACTTGTGGATGTTTTCTGAGATTTTGATCTTATTTCCTAGTTAATTTATTTGCCTTTTCCTACCCCAGCTTCTTGTCAACTATTATATTCCTCATCAAAATAATTAATATAAATGTTGAATGAGTCAGGACTTAGGGCCAGTACACCATAGAGAATTCCACCTTGGTTGAACCAATTGACTCTACTTGGTTATAAGTTTCCATTCATTCACAAATATCAACCATACTGTCAACCTGTATACTCATTTCTCAGTCATATCTGTAAGAATATCCTTAGACACATTGTCAAATTCCAGGTCAAAAGTGACATACCTTCTGGTAAATGATTTCATTAAACTTTTAGTTTGGTAATTCTAGTAATAATAATTAAATCAGTTAAAGATAGCATGGCATGGTCCTGGCCAAGATGGAGGCATAGGTAGATATGCTTTGCCTCCTTGCACAACCAAAAGAAGGAAACAACCAATTTTTAAAAAAACCACACACAGAGAATTGCCAGAAAATTAAACTGTATGGAAATCCGACAACCAAGGCATTAAAGAAGTAGCATTCATCCAGACTGGTAAGAGGGGTGAAGATAAGCAGCCAGGACAGAAAAGATGTGCAGCAAGGCAGCAGCTGGAGCACCCCTATAATTTGGATGTTGGGACATTTAAAGTTGTCCCAGAGGTTCCTCAGCCTCTCCTCATCTTTTTGAAGTCTTGTTTCTTCCTTCTGTTCCAGTTGGATATTTATTTCATCCTTTTGTTCCAAATCGTTGATTTGAGTCCTGGTATCCTACCCTTCACTGTTGGTTCCCTGTATATTTTCCTTTATTTCACTTTGTATAGCCTTCATTTCTTCCTTCATTTTGTGACTGAGCCAGACAGTGAAAGACAAATACCATATGAACTCAATCATTTCTGTGAGCACCCTGATTACCAGTGTTTTGAACTCTGCATCTTATAGGTTGTCTACCTCCTCTTCCTTTAGTCCTTTTACTGGAGTTCTGATGTGTTCTTCCATTTGGGTCATATTTCTTTGTCTCAGCGCACCTGTTACATTGTAAGGGGTGGAGCCTTAGGTATTCGCTGGGGCAGAGCAACCTTCTTTGCTGTGTTGTGATGCTGTCAGTCTGGGTGAATGTTTCTTTAAGTCCTTGGTTGTAGGACATCCATACAGTTTAATTTCCTGGCAGTTCTGGTTGTTTTTTGTTTTTAAATTGGTTGCTATCCTTCTTTTGGTTGTGCAAGGAAGTGAAGCGTTTTTACCTGTGACTCCATCTTGGCCAGAACTCCCTCAGAAGGTCTTATCTAGTTCCTTATAAATGAAGTTAGGTATTGATTTGATATCTTTTTATATTTCTAATGTCTGCATTTACAACTAAATTTCCTCCTGAGTTCAGCTTTTGCTATACTCAGTGTTTTTGTTTGTTTTTTTAGATATGAAATGTTTATTTTTAATTTTTTAAAATTTTTGTTTAGTGGTATGCAATATTATATTAGTTCCAGGTGTGAAATATAGTGATTTGACATTTATGTACATTATAGTATAATCACCAGACTAAGTCTAGTAATCATCTGTCACTGTGTAAACTTATCACTTTATTATTGGCTACATTTTAATATGTTGTCTTTTCATTTTGACTTCTCAAGGTATTTTCTAATTGCCCTTTTCATTTTTTTGACTCTATATTTTTGTAAGAGAATGAGGTTTAGTTTTCAAATACTTGTAAATTTTCCAGCTTTCCTTTTGTTATTGATTTTTAGAAGCATACCATTATGATTAGAATAGATGCATTGTATAATTTCATTTTTTAAAAAACAATGATTAAGATTTTTGTTGTGCCCTAACATATTGTCTATCCTGAAAATGTACACATGGAAAATGTGTATTTTGTTGTTGGTGGTGGAGTATTCTATATATGTCTTTTATGTATAATTCTTTTATGGTGTTGTCCAAGTTCTCTACCTTCTTATTCTTCTTTTGTCTAATGTTCTATTCATTATTGAAAGTAATGTATTGAAGTAGCTTACTATATAGAACTGTCTGTTTTTTCCTTCAACATTGTCACTATTTGCTTCATATCTTTTGTAGTGCTTATTTTGGTGTATATACATGTTTATAGTTGTTCTATCCTCTTGATAATTAGCCATTTCATTGATACATGCTGTTCTTCTTTGTTACTTGTAACAGTTTTTTATTTAAAATCCATTTTGTTTGATATTAGTAGAGCCACTACATGTCTATTTTGGTTACTATTTACACAGAATATCTTCCTCCACATTTTCACTTAAAACTTAATTTTTATTTTACACATAAAGTGTGGCTCATATAGTGTGTAGTTGCAGCATATTTTTTTTAAAGCTCCACTACTCCAAGAGTTATGGCCAAGATGGAGGCATAGGTAGAAACCCTTTGCTTCCTCGCACAACCAAAAGGAGGATAACAACCAATCTAAAATCAATAAACAATCAGAAGCACCAGAAAATCAAGGTGCATGAAACTCCAACAACCAAGAAATTTAAAAAAAAAAATCAACCAGAACAACCAGACTGGTAAGGCGGACAGCATGTGCCCAACTCAGAAAAAACACTGTGAGGTGGCTGAGGGGCAGGGCTGACTGCCAAGCTCAGCAGAGCTAGGAGAGAGGGACTGACTTAAGGGGAAAACTGAGACTCAGAGCTGACTGTGAGCTATGGCTGGAGTTGCCACAGTGGGAGACTGGGAGATACTTCCAGTCCGACTCGAGGGTCTGTTGGAAAGTGCACTAGACAGGAGCAGGCAAGTTGCATTGTTCCCTCTCTGGCCCCTCCCCCAAAGGCAGCGCAGCAAAGAGAGTTGCCCTGCCTGAGTGAATATCTAAGGTCCAGCCCCCTTACAACTTATCAGGTGCACCAAAACAAAGAAATATGGCCCAAATGAAAGAACAGAGCATAACCTCAGAACTAAGCAATGAGGAGAGTACCAACCTATCTGATGGAGAATTTAAAGGCCTGGTAATCAAAATGCTCACAGACCTGACTGATCTTGGTTGAAAAAATGAAAAAACAAATGAAATATACCCAAAATGAAATAAAGCAAAATATTCAGGGAACCAACAGTGACAAGAAGGAAACCAGGATTCAAAGCAACAACTTGGAACAAAAGGAAGAAATAAACATCCAACTGCATCAGAGCAAAGAAACAAGAATCCAAAAAACATGAAAAGAGGCTGAGGACTGTCTGGGACAACCTGAAACATTCCAATATCCGAATTATAGGGGTGCTGGAAGAAATCGAAAACTTATTTGAACAAATAATGAAGGAAAACTTCCCAATCTGATGAAGGAAATAGACTTCCAGGAAGTCCAGGAAGCTCAGAGAGTCCCAAAGAAGTTGGACCCAAGGAGGAACACACCAAGGCACATCATCATTAAGTTACCCAAGATTTAAGACAAAAGAAAATCCTAAAGGCAGCAAGAGAAAAGGAGACAGTTACCTACAAAGGACTTCCCATAAGGATCTCAGCTGATCTCAAAAGAAACCTTACAGGCAAGAAGAGGATGGAAAGAAGTATTTGAAGTCATGAAAAGCAAGGACCTACATCCAAGATGATTCTATCCAGCAAAGCTTTCATTTAGAATGGAAGGGCAGATCAAGTGCTTCCCAAATAAGGTCAAGTTAAAGGAGTTCATCATCACCAAGCCATTATTATATGAAATGTTAAAGGGACTTGTCTAAGAAAAAGAAGATAAAAAACATGGACAATAAAATGACAACAAACTCATAACTATTAACAAATGAACCTAAAAGAAAGGAAAAACAATGAAAACAAAAACTAAGCAAACAACTGGAACAGGAACACAATCAGAGAAATGGACATCACATAGAGGGAGTTCAGTGGGGAGGGAAGAATGGGGGGAAAAGGTACAGGGAAGGAGAAACATAATTAGTAGGCATAAAATAGATGGAGAAAGATAAAAATGGTATAAGAAACAGAAGACTCAAAGAACTTATATGTTCAACCCATGGACATGAACTAAGAGGGGGGGAATGCTGGAGGGTTGGGGGGCAGGGTGGAGGGGGGGGTAGAAGGGAAAATTGGAGAAACCGTAACAGCATAATCAATAAAAAACACTTAAAAACTGTCTTACTCCAATTTATGCCCTTTGATTGGAAAGTTTAATACATTTATACTTAAAGTAATTACTGATAGAAAAGGATTTTT
This sequence comes from Tonatia bakeri, assembly GCA_004024845.1. Taxonomy (NCBI): domain Eukaryota; kingdom Metazoa; phylum Chordata; class Mammalia; order Chiroptera; family Phyllostomidae; genus Tonatia; species Tonatia bakeri. The sequence continues at coordinate 21,443 of PVIA01015272.1, forward strand.
TTCTGATATTTTGCTATTCTTTTCTGTATATGTTATGGCTTTTTGTCTCTCATTTCTTCCATTACTGCCTTTGTTTGGGTTTACTTAATTTTGGTAATGACATATTTTGATTCCCTTCTTATTTTCTTTTATGCATGTTCTATAGATATTTTCCCCTTGGTGATTATATATCACATATTAAAATTATAACTATCTAATTTGAATGAATAGAAATTTAACTTTCTTTTCATACAAAACCTATATTTTCATAAAACTCTGTCTCTTTTAATATTATTGATGTTACAAATTACATCTATATGCAATTGATAGCCAATAATAAAGACATACTTATTTCTCTGAATTTGTATTATAAATTCTGAAGAAAATTTAAAAATGCAGTTACAAAAGTTATCATTGTACTGGCTTTTGTAATTGCTCATGTGTTTATCTTTACTAGAGAACTTTTTGTCTCTGCATGGTTTTGAGTTGCTGTCTACAATTTTTTTTGTTTGTTTGTTTGAATACAGTCATCTTCAATTTTCCATTTCATCCTGACAGACTGTCTTTAATGTTTTTTGTAGGGTCCACCTAGTGGTAATGAACTCCTTCAGGTTTTGTCTAAGAATGTCTTAAGTTCTCCATTTCAGAAAATTGTTATAAAATGTATATAACACAACATTTACCATATTAATCATTTTAATTATACAGTTTAGTGACATTAAGTACATTTTCATTGTGGCATGACCATCATTACCATCCAACTCTTGAAATATTTTATCTTCTCAAACTAAAATTCTGTAACTATTAAATAGTAACTTCCCACTACCTCTTCTCCCCAGTCTCTGGAAACCACATTCTACTTTGTTTTTATGAATTTGATTACTCTAAGGTAACTTATATATAAGTAGAATCATACAGTATTTGTTCTTTTGGCTTACTTACTTAGCACAATGTCTTCAAGAGCAATTCATGATGTAACGTGATTTTGCGTGTGTGTGTGTGTGTGTGTGTGTGTGTGTGTGTGTGGCATCTTCTGATTACTTTCTCATTTCCTTTTTTGTATATTCTATAAATATTTTTTTCTGGTTACCTTAGGGATTCTATATAACATCCTAAATTATATGTAATTAAAGAACAGTTTTGTCAGATACAATATTCTCAGTTGACATTTTTTTCAGTACTTCAAATATAGTATTCTTCTACTCCATGGTCTGCAGGGTTTTTGATGAAATATTGCCTAATAATCTTATTGAGAATCCCTTGTTTCTGATGAGTCACTTCTTGCTGTTTTCAGGATTCTTTCGTTTTTTCAATATAAACAGTTTGTTAATAATATATCTTGTGTGGTTGTCCTTGTTTTATCATACTTGGAGTTTGTTGAGCATCTTTAACTGGTTAATTTCATTTATTTCCTCAAATTTGGGAAGTTTTAAGCCATTATTTCTTTAAAAAAAAAACAATCTGCCTCTTTCTCTTCTGTGACTGCTGTAATATGTCCTTTGGTCTAATTGATGGTGTCACACAAATGTCTTAACTTCTCTGCCAATTTTTAATTTCTTTTATTCTCTCCTTCTCTAACTGGATAATATCAATCATACTCCTCAGGTTCATGAGTTCTTTCTCTTCTGTCCTCTCAAATCTGTTGTTGAACTCCTCTAGTGAATATTTTAGTTATTAAAATTTTCAGCATTAGAAATTCTGTTTCATTCCATCTCATTCTTTTTTTTTATTTAAATGAATGTTCAAGTACAGTTTTCGCCCCCTTACTTCCATTCAAGTCCTCCCACCACCCCTCCCTACCTCCCACCCAGTCAAGCCCTCCCAACCCCCCTCCCTACCTCCCTCCCATTACCACCCTCCCCCTAGCTTTTATCCATGTATCCTTTAACTTTGATCCTATAAACCCCTCCCCCTCTCCCCCCAAATCCCTCTTCTCTCTCCTCT
>PVIA01015273.1:0-23367 GCA_004024845.1 Tonatia bakeri
CCCTCCCACCCACATTCCCCCCCTTTAGTTCATGTCCATGTGTCATAAGTTCTTTAGCTTCTACATTTTCCATACTATTCTTGCCTTCCCCCTGTCTATTTTCTACCTATTGTCTATGCTACTTATCTCTATATCTTTTCCCCTTCTCTCCTCCTCCCACTTCCCTGTTGCTAACCCTCCATGTGATCTCCATTTCTGTGGTTCTGTTCCTGTTCTAGTTGTTTCCTTAGTTTGCTTTTGTCTTAGGTATGGTTGTTACTAACTGAGTTTGATGTCTTTTTTTACTGTTCATATTTTTAATCTTCTTTTTCTTAGGTAAATCCCTTTAACATTTCATATAATAAGGGCTTGGTGATGATGAACTCCTTTAACTTGGCCTTATCTGAGAAGCACTTTATCTGCCCTTCCATTCTAAATGAAAGCTTTGCTGGATAGAGCAATCTGGGATGTAGGTCCTTGCCCTTCAGGACTTGGAATATTTCTTCCCAACCCCTTCTTGCTTGCAAGGTCTCTTTTGAGAAATCAGCTGATAGTCTGATGGGAACTCCTTTGTAGGTAACTGTCCCTTTATCTCTTGCTGCTTCTAGAATTATCTCCTTCATTTTTACCTTGGCTAATGTAATTATGATATGCCTTGGCTTGTTCCTCCTTGGGTCCAACCTCTTTGGGACTCTCTGAGCTTCCTGGACTTCCTGGAAGTCTATTTCCCTTGCCAGACTGGGGGAGTTCTCCTTTATTATTTGTTCAAACAACTTTTCCACTTGTTGTTTTTCCTCTTCCCCTTATGGTACCCCTATAATTCGGATGTTAGAACATTTAAAGATGTCCTGGAGGTCCCTAAGCCTCTCCTCATTTTTTTGAATTCTTGTTTCTTCATTCTGTTCTGGTTGGATGTTTCTTTCTTCCTTCTGGTCCACTTCATTGATTTGAGTCTCAGTTTTCTTCTCATCACTATTGGTTCCCTGTGCATTTTCCTTCATTTCTCTTATTGTAGCCTGCATTTGTTCATCTAATTTATGACCAAAGTCAACCAATTCTGTGAGCATCCTGATCACCAGTGCTTTGAACTGTGCATCTGATAAGTTGGCTATCTTTGGTCACTTAAAAAAAAATTGGATCTGGGGATTTTAATTAGGTTTGAGCCATCTTTTTTATTTTTTATTTTCCTTTGGTCTGGTTGCGGCTGTTACGTAAGGGCGGCGGAGCCTTAGGTGTTCACCAGGGCAGGGCACCCCAGTCGCTGGGTTGTGACGTTGTATGTGGGGCAGGGTCTGAGAGGGAACAATGGTGCCTGCTCTGCTCTCTAAGACTTCCGTCCACTTTGCCGCCTCCCACAAGCAAACTGGGCCCTTCTGGTGCTGGCTCCTGGGCAGGTGGGCTTGTGTACTTTCTCAGACTCTGTGGGTTTCCCCGAGGAGCCTCCTGTGATGATGGGAGATTCTCCCAGCCTCAACTCCCACGGATGTTTTCAGTTGGCGCTCTTAGGCTTTGTTTCCCAGTGCTGGGGCCCTGGGTTGCACGGTCTGTGTCGCTGCCCGTTTTTGCTTAGTTTGTCTGCACGAATGTGTGGCTGCGGACAGCCAGCTGCCTTGTGCGCCTCACTGGGTCTGCTCATTGCCTCCCGTTCCCAGGGTCTGCCACCGGTCCACCAACTGCCGTCTGCGCCCTGCACACCCACATCTGCCAGCCACCGCTCTTTCCTGCTGGGACCCCTCGACCCCTCTCTGTAGGCCTCTGACTCCGCCCCTCCTTACCGGTCTGGATGTACAGTAGTCAGACTTCCATTCAGTTCATTTCTCTCTGTTCTGGTTGTTTTTTGTTTCTCAATTTTTGTTGTTCTTAGTTTTGGTTGCACGGGGAGGCACAGTGCAACTACCTATGCCTCCATTTTGGCCGGAAGTCCTGTTCTGTGTTTCTATGAGTTTGTCTTGTTTGCTCATTTATTTGGGGTTGGGTTTGTTTTTTTTTTTAATTTCACATATAAGTGAAATAATATGGTTTTCATCTTTCTCTGCCTAACTTATTTTACTTAACAACACCCTTTAGGTTTATTCATGTTTTTGCAAATGGTAAGATATTATTCTTCTTATGACTGGAGTAGTGTTCTATTATATGTATGTACCATCTCTTCCTTATCCATTCATCTATCAAAGCATGCTTAGGTTGCTTCCATGTCTTGGCTATCATAAAAACACTGCAATGAACATAGGGGAACCTATATTTTGCTATATAGATTTCACTTGATTTTTGTCTGGAGTGTTTTATAGTTTTCAGTGGATGGGTCTTATATATCTTCCATTTAACTTCTTCTTAAGGATTTTATAAGAACTTATGCTATTGTAGGTAATGTTTAAATTTTTAAGAATTATTCATTACTAATAAATATAATTATTTTTTGTCATTTATTTATTTTTAAATATATTTTATTGATTATGCTATTACAGTTGTCCCAAATAAATAGAATTCTAATATATTTGACCTTCATGATATTTAAGTTTTTAAAAACAACAAATATATTTGTTTTATGCATATTACTATTTTAATACTTTAATGCCTTTTTGCATCTAGCTTTCCTGGTAGTCCCTTTTTCCCTTATATGTTTTGTGATTTTCAGTCTGATCTCACATCCAGTGAGACTTTCTCTGTGGAATTCTTTGAAGCCTAAGTTGAAAGTGGATTTCTGCAGAAAGGTTTCTAAATGACTTCGCCCAGGTATCTGGGAGCACTACCAACCCATGATTGTTTTAAAATAAAATTTCAGCATCAGTGCAAAGTAAATAAGACACATGAAATATAAATTTGGACCACAAACTTGTGTAACAGCTTTTGATTATAAAATCTTAGCACCATGATCAAAACATGCAAGGTTCCCTCTTTCTGCCTCAACACAGCTCTGCCCCTCCTTCCATCTCATTTTCCATGCCCTCTTAAGCCCCAAGCCTCTCTGAGTCTTTCTTCTCCTTGTGGCGGTTTTCTGCTCAGATGCTTAATATAGTAAAGATGAGGCTGTGCCAATGCCCCCAGGTGTATGTCTGGAAAATATGATTTATTTTTGCCCCCCTTTTCTTTGCCTGGCCTTGGGCTAAGAGCTAGAAATATAGATGTGAAAAAGGCACATGGCCTATCTTGATAGCACTCACGGTTTGGGAGGAAGAAATCTTGGCTAATATTTTTTAGCCCTTTTCTTGTGCCAGCCACCACCTTGGTGCTTTGACATACGTCACTCAGTCCTGGGAATGACCTTGCAGAGCAGGCTCTCTCATTGCCATGAAGAAACCCAGCCTACAGGGGCTGGGCTGGTGAGGGTGGCCCCAGGATTTGAACCTCCTGCACGGGGAACCTTCCTCCAGAGGAGACAGAGTGACTGCCCCTGCAGCTCAGTGCCCTGATGTCTCCCTGCTCTCTCACAGAGACGCTGCACCCCCGTGTACTGCAAGTACCAGTTTCACAAGACTCCAGTTCACCAGACTGAGGGGCAGCCTCATGGAAGCCACATTTCCTTCCACGACATCAATGTCATTTTTCTTGGCACTATGCACCCCAATGACTTGAGGGAGTACCTGGAGGGCCCTCCCATGGTGGTAGAAGTTCACGACCGGGACCGAAAGTCAGAGGAGTATTCCCGGAAGCCCACCCTGTTTGGGGAGGACCCTCTGGATTCACACATTAATTTCCAGGCCCTCATCTCTCCCAAAGAGACAGAGAGCAATCCCTTTGAATCCCAAAACAAGATGTGGGACCCTTACGGAATAGCCCGGGTAAGTTTTGCTGAACTCCTCCTTGGCCACAAGTACTTGAACTTGGCCATCCCCATCCACAGCTGTGAGCCCAAGCCCATACACCATGACCAGGACAGCAGGAGCAGGAATGTTGTGGGGTTTAAGGTCCCTACCGATGCCCTCCGTCACGGCCCAATGCCCATGGGTAACTACCTAGAGGCCAACTCCCTGCTCAAGCTGCGAATAGATGTCTCGGTGCCACTGAGGGCCATGGCAGAAGCCACCAGTCCAGAACTCACAGGCACCCAGTTTGGCCGCATCATTTTCATATTTGACTCCAGGAAGGCCCTCCCCTTATATAGCCTGCTGCAGGACATCACCCTGATCAATGCCAAAGCCCTCGATCTGGACTCCTGCCCTGTCCCGACAATCCAGCAGATCCTGTTAGCCTTTAAAGTACGGGTGAAGATCCAGGAAAGGCAGGACCTGGATGTGCTCACCGGCTTCCACATGCTGGATGGGAAGATCCACCTCCTCATTTTGGAAGGCATAGCTGACCAGGGCTTGAAGCAGCTGTGGGAGAGCTACCAAAGTCGGTAGGTGGCATCTGGGGACTGAGTGAGTGGAGAGATCTTTCAAAACCAAGCCCAGGTTCCCTGTCCTGCTCTGTGAGAGGGACATGTCCACTCATTTCCTCTGGGGTTTATTATAAAGTGCTCCTCAGGGCTTAGGAACTGGGTTTTATAACAAGAAGAACTGATTACTTTTAGGTGAAGGGAAGATTTTAGAGAAGGTGTTTCAGGAAAAGGAGCCCAGCCTTCAGACCTCTGAGGAGCCTACTTGGTTAATAAGAAGCAGAATGTTTTGTATGGCCCTGGTCCAGATTTATGGAACCAATAAACTGTGAATGGGGAAAAAAGAGTGTGCTTTATGGCCCTAAGGTAGTCACCTCAAAGAAATAGATATCAACTCTCCCAGGTAAGATACATCTGATTATTTTGAATCTAGGGGGAATGCCTAGACCACAGAAAATGCCTCCTCCATTCAGGAGCACTTGCTGGCCACTCAGTGGGGTCAACGTAGGGGCAACTAAAGTGCCTGGTTCTGGGCTGGAGCAAGTGGCTCCTCGTGGTCCTTCCGTTCTTTAGTTTTGGTGACACAGTAATTCTCTTTTCCTTTCGTGATTGTCCAGCATCCTAGTTTGGATAGATAGGACCTCCTTCCTTTAGTCCACAGGTCCCCTACTTGTTCTCAGAGCTCAGATACCCCAAAATTAGATGTTGATAATGGCAGAAATGCTTGAAGTTGAGTCTCTACACCCAGCAGGGGAGTGCCGCCCTGTAGGGCCCATTTGGATGTGCTGATGGGCCAAGAGACACCAGGGAGAAACCTGCCTTATGGTGGTTTTCTGTCCGAGAGAACTGAAAACATCTGTCCACGCAAAAACATACACATGAGTGTTCATCACAGCATTATTTATAGTAATCAGAAAGTGAAAACAGCCCGTATGTCCATGAACCAATGAACAAAATGTGATAGCCACACAATGGAATGATATTCAGCTGTAAAAAAGAAATGAAGTACCGATCCACATACTTCAACACGGGGGAACCTTGAAAACATTACGTATCAGTTGGGGGAGAACTGACATCATTGCTATGTCAAGCCTTCCATGAATGTGGTATGTCTCTCCACTTATTTAGATCTTTAATTTCTTTCATCAGAATTTTGTAGTTTTCAACATACATGTTTTGATATATTTATATCTATTTTTTTATTTTTTGAGTTGTTTTAAATGGTATGGTATTTTACTTTCAGTTTCCAAGTGTTTATTGCTTGTATATAGAAATATGATCATTTTTTCTTTTTTTTAAAGATTTTACTTATATACTTAGAGAGAAAGGGGAAGGGAGGGAGAAAAAGAGGGAGAGAAACACCAGTGTGTGAGAGATACATTGATTGGTTGCCTCCCACACAAACTGGCAACCTTTCAGTTCACAGGCCGGCGTTCAATCCACGGAGCCACACCAGCCAGGGTGATTTTTCTTTGTTGATCCAGGTTTGAGGAGTGTTTGTTTGTTTTTGGTAGATTCTTTGGGATTTTCTACATAGACCACCATAGCATCAGCAGATAGAGATAATTTAGTTTCTTCCTCTCCGATCTGCATGTCGTCACTTCCTTAGCATGCTGGCAGGGACTTGCAGTGTGGCTTCACGTCAGAGTGGTGACTGGCTGGCCTTGTTTCTCATCACTGCAGGGGTGGGGGTGATGGGTCTTTCTCCATTGTATGTTGTGTTTAGGGTTAGGGTTTTGTAGATGTTCTTTGCCAATTTGGGGAAGTTTTACTCTATTCTGAATTTACTGATAGTTTCCTAATTTGCTAACTCACATAATTTATGAAAATCAATTCCAGGTAGATTAAAATCCTATTTGAAATAATCATAGATTTAAAATAAGTCACAAAAATATTATAGAGAACTTCCATGTACCCAAAACCCTGTTTCTCCCGATGGTGGCAGCTGACATAAAGTGTCCTATTGGTGGACACAGTACGATTAATTAGACCACAATTTTCTGGTCTTTCATAGTTCACCAGAAAAATCTATTTTTGAAAATTAGCATTATAACAGTTTTAGGTAATAATGAGAACATATTCATGACCTCAGAATAAAGAAAGATTTCTTGAATAAGATAGAAGTACAAAGAATAAAGGAAAATAGCTCTGGTCGGTATGGCTTAGTTGGCTGGAACATCATCCGCAGGCAGAAGGGTCATAGGTTCCATTCCCAGGCAGGGCACATGCCCAGAGTCAGTCCCCAGTGGGGGCGCAGATGAGAAGGCAACCAGTTGATGTTTCTCTGTCTCTCCCTCCCTCCTTCCCTCTCTCTCTAAAAGCAATTTAAAAAAAGTGTCCTCGGGTAAGGAAAAAAAGAAGAAAGGAAAATAATGATAGATTTGGCTCCATTAAAATTAATAACTTCTGTTCATCTGGAGGCACCATTATAATTGTGAAAACACAAACCACAAACAGAAAAAAAAAACATTTTTGATGTGTGGAGCTAGTATGTTGAACATATAAAATGGCTGTGAATCAATAAAAAACATTAAAAATATTCTAATGGAAGAATAGGCAAAATATTTGAACACATACTTCACAGAAGAAACCCCATGAAAAAACACAGATCTGCCAGCAGTACATGCAGGACAGGCGTGTCAACAAGTTCAACAAGGTGTGAGAACAAAGTGTGCCGAACACAGTGCGGGCACAGCAGGGCGTGTTCAAAAACTACCCGCTGGTACAGTGAGGGCAGGGCAGGGGATGGGGGGGCAGTGGGACACCAGCAACACGAGGCTGGTTTCAGCATTTTCATTGCCAATCTCCCCTTCAAGGTTCTAAACAAGCAATAAATAAACAAACAAGCAAACAAACAAACAAACAGCTGTCAGCCAGAGCACACCCGCAGCACTCCAAGAGCCTGCGGAGTGGGGTTAAGGCGCTGTCCTGTGGCCGCCTCTTGCAGAATGTTCAGCTCACAGCACAGGAAGCACAAGGTGCTGTACAACTCTCAGCTGCTGTTTCAGCACCGCCTCTACGCGGACCTGGAGACCACCCTGTACCACGTGCACCTCTTCAAGCCAGTGTCCCAGCTCGCGAAGCAGCCGGAGCTCTACCTCCGCAGCACCGTGATGCAGAAGGCCTTCCAGGCCCTGACCAGGTAGGCACTCCAGCCCGCCGCGGGGATGGCGGCCGCCAGCCTGCCTGTGATGGCGACCGTGCGCGGTGAGTGCCCCTCAGGGGCGCTGTTGTTATTCACACCCAGAGAAGCTGAGCCGGGGACGGAGTGCTGTGCCAAGGAACCCCGAGCCTGTGTCGTTGCCAGTACTGCACGTGCTCTCCCGAGAGAGTTTCGGAAACATGTGGGTGAAATGAAGACACTTTATTCAAACACGCATCACGTGAACCTGCCTGCTGTATTTGGAGAGTATCCCAGAATAGCCTGAGAGATGAGCAATTGGTTAAAACCCATTTTCCCAGTGAGCGATGGGGAACCACCAGATCCACCAGGCCAACAGCAGCTTTCCCTCTCAACCAAATGCTTGCTCTTCTGTCTGCTTCTTCCCTGCTCCCCTGTTCCACCCCCCTCCCTATTCCTCAGAAAGCCCTCCTCCAGAGATCTGGATCTTCCATTACTTGCACCGATTTGCCTGTGCTGGTCCTTCTGCTCTCACACTGGTGACCCCCAGGCCATCAGTGGTGGGCACTCCCCCACCCTGAGAAGCTGAGTGCTCGGCCAGCGGGGTTGCCCAGCTCACGCTTACCTGCAGAGCTCCTCATTTGTGTATAGAATGGCCACTGTGTCATGCTTGCTCTGGGAGGAGAGCTAAGAGAAGCAGACCCTGTTTAGAAGAGGAGATAGACAATGAAGAGTGCAGTGGGGGGGCGCATGAGCCCTGGGAACGCCATAGCCACAGGGTTCAGGCCAGGCTCTACACTAGGGAGGTGGCACAGTGTGGGCACTGGACGAGGGCTGGGTCCAGCCAGGTCTGGGAATTTGGCAGCTCTGCCACTCAGCATGGAGGCTGGTAGGGCCGTGCTGCCAGTGGTGTAAGCTATGGGTCTCTGGCAGACAGGAGTGAGCAGCTGGGGACCACACTGCTCAGGCCTAAGGAGTGGTGGAGGCACAGATAGAAGAAGAGTCGCTGCTGGGTCCCGAAGGCTGGGCAGGCTGCCCCCCATCACCCCGTGAGCCTGCTGTATCCCCCACCACCTCCAGACACGTGCTATGAGAGGGAGAGGGTTTGCTGTTGCTTTAGGACACTGAGCTGCCTTCCTGAGCCCCTGCCAGGCAGAACTGGGCCCACAGTCGGAGGGTGGGCACCACAGGAGCTTGCCCAGGACCATGGCAGCAGTTGGAGTGGTCCTGGGCGCACTGTACTTTCCTGAACCCTGCCCACCCTCATCAGAGCCCCACCCCACCCAGTGCCAGAGCACATGCTGTCATCACAGAGCTGTCACTATCAGTTTCCTTTTACTCTACAGCTTTATAGAAAAACCAGTTTTATAGACTTAGAACTAGAACCCGGATGAAAAACAACACACACATTCTGTTTCAGAAACATGTTAATAACTTTAAAAAATAAGTAACTCTGTCCTTACTGCCAACTCTTACTAAATGGGAGGAAGCTTGTTCTTTTATGTGACTGGCGGTTTGCTTTGTGCTGGGCCTTCTTCAGCAGGACGGCTGTGCAGAGGGGTGTGAGGAGAGGGCGACAGAAACCCGCCCAGGCCCATGGCAGCAGCTGGAGTGGTCCTGGGCGCACTGCACCTTCCGCAGGAAGTCTCCCGCAGGAAAACTGAGAAAACACTGTTGGATGATCGTGATGCGACAACAGCACCACTTTTTATTCCTAGGCCTTCCCTTCTCAAGAAGCTCAAAGAATTCTAAATAACCAATTCTATGAATCTCATTCAACTTCTTAAAAATTATATGAACATAGGTAAAATGCAAAGGTGAATACTTGCAAGCAGTGGAACATAATGGAGAGAATTATAGCATGTTTTCCATAAATGCACAGCTATTAATATTTAAATTTAGGACAAAAGAGGTTTGCTTGGCATTATGAGCACGGCCTGGATTCCCCCCCTGACTGCAGAAGAGCTCAGAGTTGCAGTGTTATCGTAGATTCCTCTCCTGCGTTGATGGGTGTAGTCATTCATTCAACTAGTTTTAATTAAGTATATTGTATGAGCTGTCCCCACTTCCCCCTCTGCTCCGGGGGAAGAAGCCCAAGCGACACCTGGTGGGGATGGTTTCCCAGATTAAGGCCTGCAGTTCCACACCTTAGAGCCCCCATGCGGGACATTGGAGCCGGGCAGACAGAGCAGGACATAACAAAAGAGACTGCATGGCGTGGCCCTCGGTGGAGGCACCCCAGTCCGCTGAGGCACAGGCATTTGGAGGTGCAGCACCCCAGCCTAGGGGTCCTACTCAGGCTTCATAAGGACTCCACCCTCCCACATGGCTGTGCCTGGAAGCAGGAGTTGCCAAATCTTCCTGCACAGCACCATGAGGTGCACAGGTGTGCGGTGACCAGCCTGGCTCTGAGGAGACACACAGTGCCTGGGTGTGTGGTGTACGCATCACTGTGCATACCCCACTGAGGGTCACACCTGCTCGGGGTTGATGGCAGGAAGCCCCACCTGGGGCTGTGGGCACCAGGCAGCTGAGGCTTACCATGTAAGGGGCACAAATGCAGTCCCCTTGTCACTTGGCTCCAGGTGAGAGGACAGGAACATGCAGGAGCCCAACAGAGGAGACAGAAGGTGGCGCCTCTACTGTTAAGCAGCCCAGGACTGCAGTGCAAAAGAGACCCTGGGTCGGGTGCTCACCAGAGGCTGAACAGAAGCTCTCCTCTGGGAGACAGGACCGTCCTGTCTGGGCCCTTCTTGCCCTCGTCCAGCTGCCCCACCCGAGCTGGGTCCAAGGTGTTCCCAAGGAGAAGTGGGGGACAGAACCCCATTCCCATTGAGTCCCATTTTCTATGGTATCCCCAGCTCCCCACTGCCTGGGTGTGAGCTGTCCCCACAGAGAAGGGGTGACAGTGTTCCCCAGGTTGGGTGGGAGCCGCCCCGAGTTTACCTCCTGCAGCCTTCTAAGAGCCCCTTCCTGCCACTAAGATGACAAGGAAGGACAAGGGAATGGGCAGCTCTCAGACACTTTCCTTCCCCTTCCTATAAATGCACACTTACCAGCCAGTCCACCTCACTGAGTTTTCATTTCCTCTTGTCAAATGGGGATGGCTTGACCTATCTTGCAAGGCAGGTGAGGCTGAGTAGGGCAGCCTTTCTGTGTTCCAGGATCTACTGCATCTGCCGTTATAGCACCAACCTCAGGGAGGTGGTTGCCAGAGACCTGCTGCCTTCCTCCGCCATGATCAAGCACTTGAGCCAGGAGTTTGGGTTGCCCATTTCACAAGAAGAACTCATAGGCAGAAAATTTTTGGCCATCTTACCTCGTCCTGCCCCCAATCTCGAGGACTTTCGAAGCCAGAATTCCACCCACACTTTTGACATCATCTCCCACCAGGAGAAGTACCTGCAGTGGCGGAACAGTGTGATGTTGAAGAATAAAGGCCAAAAGCGCAGTCTGATCCAGGTAACACTCTCTCCTCTCTGGGGCCAGGGGTCCCAGGCCTTTGCCCCACCTGAGCTGTCCAGTCACATGCCGGGAGATATAGGGCTGATGGCCAGACCTTGAACGGGGCATCTGCCTCTGGCCTGTTTCCGCTCTCCCGCCCTGGGATCCCAGGCAGGTTGAGCAGGAAGTGCTGGGCGCAGGGCTGAACCACAGCAGAAGCACTCATTCATAACCCTGGTGTCCCCCATCCTCCTGAAGGGGGAAAAGGAATGCTCTTAGGTGTATTACCTCTGGCCCCACAGTTCATCTTTGAGGAAGAACTGTCTCACACATGTGTGTGTGACTGTGTAACATCTTACTTAAGCTGCTAAGGTATGGATATTATCTGATGTCCCAGAAACACAGGAGATAAACTAAATCTGCATGAGAAAATGTGAAAGGAAGACAGTAAGAGATTGAGAAGCTGATGAGGTGATGGAAGGCTGGGAGTTATGTGGCCTGAATGGCCAACAAGAACCTCCTTCACCCCATACCAACCAAAAAGATAAAAACACCGACATCCAAGGTGTGTCTTCAAGTTGGCCAGTCACAGTCTGTCTGTATGAAGCCACTTACCCCTCTCCCACCCCAATCTCTAGTTTTTAAAAAAAGTCCCTTAGGAGTGTGTAAGGATGTGTGTGTTCTTTATGATACCCACTAGGTCAATCCCTGCTGTTGCAAAAGGTGAGATTTCATTCTTTTTTATGGCCAAGGAATATTCCATAGTATATATGTACCACTTCTTTTTTATCCAATTATCTATTGATGGGCACATGGTTGTTTCCATATCTTGGCTATAGTAAGAACATAGGGGTGCATATTTCCTTTTCAAGTTAGTGTTTTGGCTTTCTTTGGATAAACACCCAGAAGGAATTGCTGGGTCATGTAGTAGTTCTATGTTTAATTTTTTGAGGAACTCCACAGTGGCTGAACCAACTTGCAGTCCCACCAACAGTGCACAGGGGTTCCCTTTTCTCCACATCTTCACCAACACCTGTGGTTTGCTGATGTACTCATGATAACCATTCTGACATTTTTTAAGTGAACTGCTTGTATTTTTGGTGTTAAGTTGGATGAGTTCCTTATAAATGTTGGATAATAACCCCTTATCAGATGTATCGTTGGTGAATATCTTCTCTCATTCAGTAAGTTGTCTTTTGGTTTTATTGACAGTTTCCCTCAATGTTTATTTTTTCTTTGTAATCCTGTTGTTTAATAAATTTTGAGGTTATTGTTAGGTGAACAAATGTTCATGATAGTTATATCTTCTTGTTTTTTTCCTCAATATACAATATCCCCTTTTGCCTCTTTTGATAGATTTTTATCTTGAGTTACCTGGTTAGATATTAAAAATGCTACTCTAGCTTTTCTGGTTGGGCTTTCTCGTCCTTTTTGCCTAGTTTCTATTCTTCCTCCTTTCAATTTCAAAGCCCTATCTTTTTATCTAAAGCAGTTTTTTAAAAAATATGTGATTGTGAGCATCTTTTTTGTTAAATGTATTGTGGCAAGATTGGTTAGTAATACTGTATAAGTTCCAAGTGCACATTCCTATGACACAGGATCTGTATATGGCATTGTGTGCCCATCACCCAAAGTCAGATCATCTTCCGTCCCCATATATTTGACCCCCTTTACCCCTTGCTACTTGCCCACCTCTCCTCCCCTTATGGCAGCATACTGTTAGCCTTAAAAAAAAAAAAAACAATGTGAAATTCTTTAATTGGCAAACTTAACTCATTTACTCTAACTACTATTAGATTAGGGTTCAGGGGCCACCTCATTGTCTCTGCACAGAGTGCAAGGTGATCGGCAGAACAACTGTTGACCAGAACTTAACTCTAAACTCTTCTCCACCTGCTGTAACCCACCAGCTCTAGGATTTTGAGGGAACGAGAACTTCTGGTTTTATTAATGGCAAACTGACTAAATCAGACCACCCTTCCCAGAAGACAACCAGAGAAACTGGACAAAATGCTAAATATTCCAACTGAAGCTTCGTGTGGGCCATGACAGGGGCCTAGCTTGGACAGCACCATCTTCTCAAAGCTGCTCCCAGGCCTGAGCTGGGTCCCTTACCCCGCAGCCCTTGGCCTGCCCTCACCTTCAGTCCTGTTGCTGCAAGCCATGGCGTCTTGTCCCGGGACCAACTTTCCTCTCATGTGTGAAACACAGATTTATTTAGTCCTTCTCTGGATTACTTTGCACTCTCTTACAGAAATTCCTCCAAGATTCCAAAGTCACGACACTGGGGCTTGGACCAAAGTCATGTCAGTAAGTGAGTTAAGGTCAACTTTTTGAGTTAAAAAATGTTTAAGCAAAAGGTAGTTATTTTCCTGGAGGTTACTAGGCAAATGAAAGGAAAGCTGCACAGTAGTTAACAATTAAAACTTTTCCTCTTCCTCTTTTTTGGATCCCAGCTACCTGTCTCTGCAACCCCTATTTTACCTTTTATCTCTTGCCTCATTGCTGTGACAAGCCCACAGACCTCGTGAGACTCCAGAGAGAAGAGGGTAGCCTTCCCCGTGCACACAGGCGTTGTCGAGGGAGGAAGTCCTTGTGCTTCAGCTCACCTCTGCCCTGCACACACCACGAGAGCCTCGAGCCTCTCCTACTTCTCACCATCTGAGCTGTAAGCTCTGGCCAGATTCTCCGTGTTCTGGTTCCAATAACCTTAGGCAAATGTCAAGTTTCTGGCCCAATGACTTCCTCTGTTGACAGTAAAGGACTGGACTAGATGGCCCTCTGGCAGGGCTCTGTGATAGAACGGCAGCCCCAGTATTCAAGAATCAATACCTGCAGCCATGCCCCAGAGCTGGATACCAGCAGGGAAGTGGACACCAGCAGGGAGGTGGACACCAGCAGGGAGGTGGACACCAGCAGGGAGGTGGACACCAGCAGGTAGCTGGTGGTGAGGGCCACTTGTGCAGGTAATGACTGGTGTCTCTTTCTTCAGAAAAACATCATGAGAGCCTACAAGGTCAGCAAGGAGCCTCCAAGGTCCATGGTGAAGGTGATTAGGAGTTCGGGCCCTACCAAAGACGCTGTCTATAACTATAGCATCCAGACTCTGAACTCCGCAGGGTTTGCCAAGAAGGAGCTGTATCGAGAGATGGCCAAGGTGAGTGCGAGGCTTGGAGAGTAGGAGCCAGACACACGCTTACGCTCCAGACTGGATAACAGCAGTTGGCTAATGCCGTGGACAGTTTCCTCTCTGACCTGCCAGCCTGGAGGTCCGTGGGACTCTCCAGTGTGTGCACAAGAGCCACCCAGTTAGGGGGAGTACACAACGGACCAGGGCTGGGAAAGGGGCTCTGTTCCCACACTAAATGTGAACCCTCCCCATGTAAGGGTGAGCTGAGAGGTCCTCAGCCTACGCTCAGATATCCACAGCTGCAAACCACCGTGGGTTCTTCACCTCGACAGAACATTTAATTGCTGCTCATGCAAAGTAGTTGTTACCCTGAAGGAAAAGCTGGCCTAGGCTTTCTCACACGGTGAATTTAGAAAGGGCTTCTTCTGTCAAGAGGGACAGCAGAATGAGCCCCCCAATGCCACTGCCCAGTTCAGTGCATGTGGATGCCCTGTGTACATTGTCAGGAACTGTTGCTATGCCCTCGGCTGTCGCTGACACCTACCTGGAAACCTGAGGCTCAGTCGGGCCTCTCCTAGTCCACCACTACCCTTCCAACCACATGCTGCCCCTCATTTCCAGGAGCCGAGCAGAAGATTCACATATTCACAGAAGTACCTCTCAGCCATGGTGGAGCCCCAGGATTCAAAGGAAGAAGAGAAAAAAGCCCAGAAGAAGTCCCGCCAGGCCTGGCTCACAGCCGATGGATTCCAAGTGACAGGTCTTCATAGGTCCACTGAAAGGGACCACCTCAGGCTGCTGCCCATTGGTGCCACCACGGAGCTGACTGAGGTCCACAGGCAGGAGGAGCAGGGTGTCAGGTGGGGGCTCCCTAGGACCTTCCTCCTAACTTATTGTTCCTGGTTTAGGAGTGGAGAGAAAATGCACTGTTTGCTAACGTGCTGCAGCCTGTGCTGGACCGAGACAGGTGGAGCTGGGACCGGCGCCATCAGGACTTTGATCTGTACAAGAAGCCACCGCCTTTCCTCAAGCTGCCCGCTGCTCCATCACTGGGCCAGAAACAGGTAACAGATGAGACCTGTGCAAGCTGAGCCTCCTGACACTCTCGGCAGGCAGGAGCTCTGTGCAGTGCTCCAGCTTCACAGCATCCTTGTTTTAGATTCTGGGAGAGGGAATAAGGTTCAGAATGCATCTGGTGTAACAGACTGACTGCTGGGCTGGAACTCAGGAGACCTGAGTTCTAGTTCCAGCCGTAATATTAACTCGCTGTGTGACTTCAGGCAGGTCCCTGCCTCGCTCTGGGCCTTGTTTCTTAAGTACAGGAAGGGAAGTTGGAAGATAGATCCAGAGGCTTTCTGAGCTTCACCACTGTGTTACCCCTGACTGGTCCCTGGAGGCCCAGCCAACAGCTGGGCAGAGGGTCTGGGACCTTCTGGCTCCCTTCCGGCTCAGACGGTGCCACCTCGCTCTGTGGGTGAGACTGGAATCTTGCTACATCCATCCTTCTGAGTCCCCTTTTCTTTCTTCCCATCCTCTGTTTATAAAGAAAGACCTACAAATCATTTATTGGTTGATAGAGAACCACAATCTGTTGGCTAACAGAGCCAGAATGTTTGTTCAGAGAATAGGGATGGATTTTCTGGCAACAAGATTTGCCACCAGAAAACCCTTTCCCAGAAATCAAGAAGGAATAAGCGGGATGCATTTTCTTCCTCCACCCACCCCCACGGGCAGCTCCGTGGCTAGGAGGGAGGGCATGAAGCTCCTGAAATCCCTCTCCCCTCGCTTGGACCTTGCTGTCTCCCCACAGAACAGGCCCCAGGCTCTGGGGCTGTGTGCAGGTCTCCCGCTCCCTGCTGGAGTCTCAGGCTGAGTCCCTGCTGAGGTCCAGCCCAGGAGGGCCAGGCTGACCTCGCTATCCAGAGTGTGCTGCTGGGCTCCACCGCAGGCTTTCCCAGCACAAGTTTCCAGGGCATCTCAAGTAGCCCGTGCACGCTGCTGAAAGCATGAACCAAGTATGTGATGGTGCCTTCCCTTCCCACAACGTGTTTAAGAAAAACTCAAAAATGGCAGGTGAAAAAGGGAGCCTTGAACAGGTGACCCCAGCCTTTTAAGCTCAACTGGAAGAAGAGAGAACCGGCTGCTGCCAGGGGACTTCCATGCCACAGGGCCTCGAGTGAAGCCCCTGTTCCTGAGGGCTGCCCCGAGGGGGGGTCTGCATGCTTTCCCAGCCCCCCCAGGAGCTCCTCCCCCGGCACTGTGTGAGAAGACAGGTGCTCTTCGTTTTGTGCAAAATGCCTCCTGGCCAGCATTTAAGAACTTGAGTTTCATTGGAAAGTTATTTCTTAAGTCACAATATTTGTTAATTTCACCTTTTGAAAATTAGTTACCAAAACCCTGGCAGAGTGTCCAGGCCGACCCCACTAAGCCAGCTCGGGTCTCAGCATCCCCCATCTTCTCCTTGACTATTTCCCTCATCACTGCAGATTGCAACTTCTACTTGGAGGAAGAGAAGTGAGCCTGGCTTCCTCCTCCCACCTCAAGGCAACAGCTACAATGGGCTCTTTGGGGGAAGGTCCAAATCTTGATACTTGCCTGCGTGCTGAGACCCAGGACATCCAGCAAGTAATGGCAGAGGGGAGCCTGGAAAAAGGCACAGGCCTGGTAGTGCCATCTGAAGACACCTTTCCCCCCTCACTTCAAGAGCACAGGGTAGTCCTTGCAAAGAAAGGCAAGAGAAAGCCCAGGTGGGAACAAACATATGTTGTCATGTACCGAGCAACACAGTTTTCCACCCATCACCTGGGAGGGACCAACGATTGGGCTCAGAACCCCCATGGCCCTGCACTGGGCACCTGCTCCTCAGCTTTTAGGGCCTTATTCTCGCAGGGTGAGGACAAAAGGGATTGGAGGCCATCACCAAAGGGTGGTTCTCAGGATCCTGCTCTCATCCATTAGAGACTGCCAGCACAAGCCCCGGTCTCCACTGTGAGGTCTCCTAAACTAGCAACATACCCTCAAATACCAGGTCTCAGGGTTCCATTCTCTGTCTATGTTCAGAATCCAGGGCCATGTCAGACAGCAGTATACACAGGTGAAAAACTAGAAGAGGCTCCCTCAGGCAAGGAGAAAGACCTCCAAGTGAAAACTGGGAAGAAATAGTTCAATTTAGAGTAACTCTGTGTTCTACACCTGGAGCAAGCAAGAACTGTCCATCAGTGGGCTGCGGCCTGGGGGCTGGTGGCAGCAGGAACCACCGTCCCTGTGCTTCAGGGCATCCAGCCCAGATGGTGGTCACAGAATTATGCTCTCCTCTCTAGAACCTTCTGGGACACTTTCTTAGTCTGTTCATCTAGATTTTCTGGAGAATCTGGGAGGGAAAAGAAGACAGTTGGTGAGCTTTCTGCATTGTGATAAGAGAAAGACTGCTGGATCATTTTTTCCAACAAAGTCAGTCCATGAGTGACCCCACCACCCCTCCCAACCCTCAGAATGTGATTTGGGGCTGTAGATAGAGGCTTCATTCTGACTAAAAAAGGGCTCATCCTGTTAATTCCTAAAAACTCTAAATTGTGGTGGGTAGGGGTACAAAGAGGCATTTGGTCAACAAATGGCCCCTTCCCCTATGAATCAAGCCTATTTCAGGAGAACCCATTTCCTCATGCTCTACAGCATGCTAACAGTCCAGTCAGCACCTTGGACAGTGCCTGGCCAGCGGCCAGGGCCAGGAGCTGCACAGAATTCTGTTCCCCTCTCCATCACCTCTTGGCAGCAGGCCACGCAGGGGACGCGTGACACGAAGCCTCTAAGCCAACAGAACTGTAAGAGTCAGAAGAACCTGAGCTGCACATTCTAAGACTTGGGGACATGGCTATGGAAGAAGAGCATTCCAGACAACCGGAGCAGCACAAGCAAAGTCCCCGCATGGTCTAGGGCAGCAGCCTGGTACGTCCACAAGAAGGGCAGCCTCATTCTGCCATGCCACAGGGGTGAAAAGGCAAGGGTGACTCCTTCCTCTGTGAGCTGCCCTGCGCAGATGCCAGCAGGGCCCAAGCAAGGACGCTGATAGGGCTCTCCTCCACAGGCCCTGCTCCTGCCCCGCTGCAGGTGAGCACGTCTCAGCCAGCCCTCTGCACTTGAGGCAGGAGTCTGTGTGTGGCACAGTCACCTGCAATCAGCCCCTCTCCTCCCTCCTCAAAGCAGCCCTGCTCACGCCTGTTCAGCTGAGATAAGGTGGCGAGATTCTGGAAATAAGCTTCTGTGCAGATGTCAGCAGCAGCACCGAGGTCGGAGAGAATGCTGGGATCTCTGGGCCATTGGGCACCCTTTCCCTGGTGACTGACCTCGAAGCTTCAAAGAACTGCTGGGAAACCTGTCTGTGGACAAGAGGCCTGCCTCAGAAGTCACCGTCTTAGGTCCCAGTTCCAGCCCTAAGCCAAACTACCTGTACCAAGGGCAAAATGCTCAACATCTCTGAGCCCCAGTTTCCTCCTCTGTGAGAGAGACTTCACAATTCTTGTGACCACAGGCTGTTGTGGGTCAATGCCAAATCCCCAGCAGGCACTCAGTGATGGCACATACCACCTTCAACAGGGTGAGGAGGACAGACAGGGTGAGAGCACCAGGTTTGGGCTTCATTACTAACCCACCCTTTTCTATCAGGTAGGAAGACAAAAGGGAGCTGCCCTGTGTCCTGAACAACACGGATCCTCCCATCAGAGATGGCAGTGCCCACCACAGGCCACAGCCACAACTGGGCACACCCGCCCACCTCCAGGTCAGCTGCTGCATGGACCCTGCACTTCACCCTCTCTGACACAAGTAGGGGCCAAGGCCATCGACTTGCCCAGCCCCTCCCACCTGAGATTCCTCCATGATGGATGACCCCCACCCCAACCACCAGGACTCATTAAAGTGCAGCAGGACAAAGCCAGTGTAAGCCTGGCTGCCTGTGTGCGGGCTGGACAGGGGTGGGGGTGGGAGGCTGTGCAGGCTCACCTCATGGCACGGTTCTGGAGCCTGCTCTCGTGAAGCAGCTGCCATGCCGTACAGGTTGATGCGGATGCTGGCCACCTGCTTCAATGGTCTGGGAACACAGAGGCCCAGGGTGGAGGCCTGCCACCCGAGACCCACCGCACACCCTGTCCCGCCCCAGACACATCTTCGCCCACATCGGAGCCTGCCTGTGTGCCTCAGGGTAGAGGGGCTAATGCTATTTCCCAGTGGGTTGTGGGAGGTCAGCTCATGGCTGCCTTCCATTTTCCCTTCACTCTGTCTGGATTTAGGCAAGGTCAAGGCAAGACCAGGTCCCCGGAACCTGGCTGAGACCAGAAGCTGGGACTTAAAACACCTTCTGCAGCAGAGCCTCACAGGCCAGGCCCTGAGATTAGGGCTCTGGCGGGGCTGCCCTACCAAGTGCATGGAGCCTCTCTTCGCCTGGAGGGTGCTCACCCTGCAGGGGCTCCCACCCAGATAGCTGAGAGGTCCTTGGGTCAGGCAGCCAGAGCCAGCCCAGCCTCCCCACCCCCACCCTTCCATGGTGAGTTTAACACTTCGTCAACTATGGTCTCATAGATGCTGACCCCATCTCCTTGACCCCCAGAGCGGAGGTCCTGCCATCCCCGGGTCTGGCAGGGGCCCAACTACCTTGCCAAAGCGGAGCAGCAACATCTCCAAATATAACCAAAGTAATATGTGCTCCCGAGCTTGCTGGCACTGTCCTGGCAGCCAGAGGAAGGACTCAGCCCAGCACCTCCTCCCCATGGTGCCCATCCTGTTTCACCCCCTGCACAGGGCACGGCAGGGGGTCCAGGGCCAGCCCTGCTACCACGCAGGCCAGTCTCCGTCATGACAGGATGGAAAGAAGGGACATCAGCTGTCCTTAAAATTGGCTGATCTTTCCCAGCTCCCCTGGTCTCATCTCTTTTGGGAAGGAGGTATCCGACAGGCTACCCTGCTGGGCTCACTCGCCTTAACAATGGGGTGTGCAGCTCCCAGATTCCCTGTCAGCCCCAGATCCACGATTCAGCTCAAGGAGTCCTAAAGCCTCCAGCCAACAGTCTGCGGGACTGTGGTCAGGTTGCTCCATTTAAGCTCACTGCAGAAAGCCTGCGGCCCCATGACCTGAGGCCCTGCTGCTCCCTCCACCATCCAGAAACACAACCCCCACCACTTGGCACCCCACAGCTTGAGGGCACTCAGTCCTCCTCTGACTATGCAAAGCCATAAAGGGCCAACCCAAGCCCGATGTGCCCCTCCCCTGGCCTGGGCATGCTGGACACCTGGCTGCAGGCTGAGCCCTTCCAGTCCATCAGAGAGCAGCCAGTCTCCTGAGGTGGAACCACACACATGCTCCCTCCACAAGGAGCTAAGTCACAGCCAGCTCCCAGGGCCTTCTCTCCCGTCAAGCATTCTGCAAACTGCTCTGACCATAGGTGCTTGGGCTGCCACGTTGATTTCCAATTGCTCTAGCCCCAGGAAAGGGAGAGAGTAAGGGAAGGAAGGAAGAATCAACTTGGTCTTATGTTGGCCCTGGAGCCTGGCACCTCTTTAATGGGCACCTCTCATTCCCCAGATCCTGAAAACCCAGCTCCCTGCAGCACGGGAGATGGCAGCTGCAGGGCAGTGAGAGCTTCCCTAAGCAGCTGGTCCCTCCCATCACCCTCGGGTAAAGGCCAGACTCTGGAGCCCAGCCTTGAAGACCCCACACTCACTGGCCAAGGCTCCTGGCCACCCTCCCTCTCCTCATCAAGCCAGCAAATGAACTTAGCCCTGCAAGGTTCACTGCCCACCCTCCTCTTGCCCCACCAGGTAAAGCCTGAGGAGCAGAGAATGGGAATGGCACCTACTTGATCCTTAAAGTCAGGATGCAGCTGACATGTTGCAGACCTGCCAGGGTGATGTACATCAGAGAATCTCATGGTGTCCCCATGGCCAGCAGTATGGGTGTCAAAAGCTGCCCCATGGGAGTTAGCCCTGGCAGTACATGCCCCTGCCCCCTCACCCACACTGTGGAAGCTATTGCAGGCAGTGCTGTGATCTTCTACAGCTTCCGCTGCCCTCACAGGAAGACCCAAGGTCATCTACAACCAGCTACTTGTCTCCCCTTCCCTCCACCCCTCACCTACACCACCTGCCCCAGCTCCTCTGAACAAGACTGGCCACCACTCTCACAGAGACTTGATTATTCTACCTCCATTCACCTAGAGCTAGCAGGTAAGGTCCCATCTGGGTCTGACATGTTCTTTTTCCCTGTCCTTGGTCCAAATAGCCCTTCTATAAGCCTGGTCAAAGTCCTTTTCTGCCCCTGAGAGCCAAGTGCACTTGTTCATGGGACTCCTGCCCTCTCGGGAGAGGCACACTCTGTCCCCCACTCCCCGGGTCTCTGGGTTCCTCCTGAGTCGGTCAGTGTGCACAATCAAGACCACCAACACCCCAAAGGTGGGGTGGTGTCTGAGGTGTGTCTTTGGCCCCAACTCCCACTTCACCCCTGGCCCAGGTTCCTCCCAGCACCTTAGATTTGTGAACTCATGGGGGAGAGCACCTAGAGGGCAAGAAAGGTCGGGCTGGGAAAGCCCTCAGCGATGACTCCGGGAAGTTGCCTCGAAATGTGAAGAAGAAAACCCAGATGCACAGAGAGCATTTGAGGCCAAACCCAGGCCTCCTACTGAGAGATCTCTGCTTGTCCCACCACGGCGAGCAGAAGCAACTTGGCAAAGACCCACGGCGGGTTGCCAGGGAGTGGGAGGCTCTGCTGAAAGGGCGCTTGGACTTGGGATCCAGAGTGGGCTGCTTGGCCTGTCTGCATCAGCCTCCTCGTCCACAGCATGGAGTCTATGTAGGGTCGTGAGGAGGGTTAAACGGAGACCACACAAGCCAGCCGGGGCCCAGAACCAGGAGGCTCAGGGGAACAGGGCAGAGCTGGTGACAGGGCACCCCCGTCAAAGATGAGCAGGTTGCAGGTGTCATGCAGCAGGCACTCAGCCAGGTAGCCCCTCGTGGAGCCCGAGCCTCAGAGGATCTACAGCACCTCACTCCCGCACCGCCAGGCACCCTCTGAGCTGAACACCTGCCGTGGGCCTGGGAGCACAGGGTGTAAGGACCTCAGGGTGTGTGCAGAGTGGCTGCAGGTGGAGTGGGAAGCTCCGTACAGAGAACCAGGCTTTGGGATGAGAGCGAGCCAGACAGGAGCTTGGCTGTCATGGTCTCACTGGGCAGCCTCAGGCAAGTCCCCTTGCTTCCCTCTGGCCCGTCGGGACCGCCTTCGCCACAGCAGTGGCACACAGCGGCTGTGAAGATCACACGAGATCAGGTGGACAGCACTGGCAGGAAGTCGGGCCCACAGGGATGCCCGAGACAGGAGCAGTGGCCAGCTGGTGCCTATCACAGCGGCTCATCACCGAAGCAGGAATGTTACAGAGCAGAGCACCAAACAACCAAGGGGGGCCCGAGAGCCCGGGACGGTGATGCTCTTACTGAAAGAAATTCGGGTCCGTCTTGTCCGCCGCCATAAAGGAAAGATATATCTCAATGCCAGAGATTTGTGAAAAGGAAAGGAAAACGTTTATTTTGTGCTATACTAACCTTAAGGCAGTGACCTAATGTTTTTATCAGAAATCTTAAAGTCCCTTAAAACACCCACAAACGCACACAGTCCTTCCTTCCCCCTTGCCCGGTATGGGGTACCATATCTCAGGAAAGGAAATAGAAGTCCAGTCTCAGGCAATGTCTGGTTATTCCCAGTAATCCGTGGTTGGCTGGTAGGCCCCTCTCGGTTCTCAGCACCATCAGCTGTGTCGCCGGAATCTCTGCTAAAACTGGGTGACGGTTCCCCCTACTACTGCTGTGGGGGAACCCACTCTGGCAAAGGTGCGTGGTCCTCTCTCCACTGCTCCAGCCATGTGGTCCTTTCTCCACCAGTCCAGCCACGTGGTCCTCTTTCCTCTGCAGGACCACGGGAGTCCCCACTCAGCCAAATCCACGTGGTTCTCTCTTCCACAGAGATGCAGGAGACCTATACTTAGCCAAATCCACGTGGTTCTCCCCACAGAGCTGTGCTAAATTTTCTGCTAAATCCACATGGTGAAT
This sequence comes from Tonatia bakeri, assembly GCA_004024845.1. Classification (NCBI taxonomy): domain Eukaryota; kingdom Metazoa; phylum Chordata; class Mammalia; order Chiroptera; family Phyllostomidae; genus Tonatia; species Tonatia bakeri. Next base: position 23,077 of record PVIA01015273.1, read on the forward strand.
TCTCTCTCACAGGGCTGTGGGTGCCCTCTACTCTGCCAAAGCCTCGTGGTTCTCTCCTCTATGGCTGCCGTGTCTGGGTTTAAATCCCCGCACCAAACTTCCTCTGCAGCCCCATTTCCGACTCCTCCTACACTTGGCCACACTTGCCCTCAATCTGCTGTCCTTTCCAGCTTTTCTGGTCACCATCATGGGTCTGGGCAAGTGTCACCCCATGTCCTGGAACCAATCTCCTCCGAGCTCCCACCCAAGCGCTGAAACTCAGGGGACCTGCTCCTAGTCACGTCTCAGGGA
>PVIA01015274.1:0-23362 GCA_004024845.1 Tonatia bakeri
CTTGGCCAGAAATCATCTTTCCTATTCTTGACAGAATATTCTCATCATGAAAATGAACAACTTTGATCAACCCAGCCCAAACTTCTAGTTGTCCCTCAAGCCTCTGAGATTATCCAAACCACCCTCCTTGTTCTTAATGGCTTCCAGTATTTGAGGGTGTGCCAAAACCTGCCAGTGCCCCAAGATGAGAATGACAGCACCTAAATGCAGGTTGGTATACACTGGACCCTCAGTAAGCAGCTGGGCAATTATGTAGTTAAACCTCTTCCAGGGAGACACTGGGAGATAGACGAGGGTTTTTGTGCCTGCTCCCTCTGCTCTAAGCCCTGGAAGGCCAGGCAGTGAAGGGAGGGGGTTGAGTGCTTATATACTTGTGAATAACTTTGTTTTGCTATATTCTTAAAGGTATTGTGGACACAATCACCATAGGCATTCATGTTTAGGGAGTTTTAGAAGTTGGGAAGGTATCACAAATGTGGGCCAAGTCCTGATGCTAGATTTGCAGTCCAAACCCTTTGCTCCTCAAGGAAAAGCTGGTAGTTGGGGGTTTGCTCCTGATTGTATGGCACTGTGCTGGGGGTTATGTCGAGTGTGTCTCAGCCTTTTCTAGCATCTCATTGTGGGTGTTCTCTCATTTGCCCACGTGGAGGAGCTGCTCAGCAAGCTTCTGGACCACTTGCATTAGGGATGGTTCTGTATACAGCAATACATTCAATGTGTCTGTAGGAGGAGGGGAGCTTAAGAGCCTTCTATGTCTCCATCTTAGTCACCTCTGCAATTTTAAATTATTTAAGCTATTTCTTTTGTCAATTAAACCCATATGTCTAGATTGACCATTTCTCAGAATGGTCAAATACTCAAGTCATCTCTTTGTTTTATGGCAACACCTCCTGGAATTCCTTACCATCATCTTTTGCCTATGCTGAATAACCTAACTCGTACATCCTGTTCCCCTTCTTTGTTTACTCCCTCACTTTCTGGTGTTTCTTGAGAAAAACTTATGAAAGATATGTTTTGAGTCTTTACATGGAGTTCAGGATAAAATTAAGAAGACTTTTGGAGACATTGTCCCATTGTTCTCTAACTCCAGTGCTGCTAGGAAATCAAATGTTATTTTGATTCTGGGTCCTTTGAATGGGACGTATTTTCTTCTCAGAAACTTTTAAGATCTTTATCCCTCTATTCTGAAATTTTGCAATGTGTGTTTTGGATAATTGTTTTCCTTTCTTATTTCTCTGGGCATACACGAGGTCTTTTTAATCTGGAAATCCATTTCTTTCAATTCTGAGGATTAACATGACTTCTAGGATAATTTTCTACCCTACTTTTTTCCTTCCTATCTCTTCTAGAACCTACTACTTAGGTATCATATTCCCTGAAAGAATCCATTTTCCTTGTTTTCTCATTTTTGATCTGACTTTTGTTCTTGTATTTGTACAAGTTCCTTAACTTGATCTGCCAAACTTTCTTCAAAGATTTTATACTTACTTTCCTCTCCTTTATAAAGTTTTTAAATAGCATCCTGTGTTTATTTCCTGTGCATAATCAATACTAACCTAGTGTCATAAATCTTGTGACAGAAAGTGCTCTTTGGGAAAAACTTTGCCACTTCACATATTTTCTCTTTACATAGAGTTTAATCAGCCATATTTATGTCCCTTTTAGTTCCCATGCTGTTAATTAAATTTAGTTTAAAATGATTTCTTCAAAATTTGTCAAGTATCACAACATGTTGGCAAAAAGCAAAGTTCCTTAGGAATATTTGTGGCAAATAGACCTGAAGTGTAAATAACTGCAAAATAAAGGCATGATTCCAGCAACCAGACTTGGCCAAAGCGCAAGCCCTTTGGTGATGGCCTGGAATGTGGAATGCATTGCCCACTTGAATCAAAGTCCAGATGCCTGTGATTTCTTTTTTCCATTATCAGTTCATCATACTGGTTTGTTTTTGTTTTAAAGTCCTCAGGCTTCTCAGCAAGAATTTCTTCTCTAGAAAATGCTCCATGCCCAAACACCCTATGTATGTGCAACTGATTTAAATGAGTGACATGGTAGCTTTGTATCAGCATCCTCTTATTGCAGATGATAATGGCACCTTGTATCTGTTGGTTTACAAAATGCTTTGATGTGCAGTCTCTCACTAAAAATCCTTAAACTTTAATCCTCATTTCACAGTTTAAAAAAGCAGACAATACAATGGTTAAGGAATTCATCATTCTTAACTGAAAAAATAGAATAACGCTGGTCTCTGGGGTTTGTGTATTACTTTGTATATGCAGAATGATTAACATGTCTACTACATAGTAAGCACCCCTAACGTGGTTGCCAGTATCATAATGTGGGAGTCTGTGTTCTAGATTCCAGCAGTGTGCTAATACAATGCCTCACTGTCAAAAATCTGAGTCCTTGAGCCTCTCAGTTCTGTTATTGTGCACTTGGTATCCTCTGTACCAAACTGAGAGCTGTCATCCTTCTGCTTTTCACTTTTTTACAAAGTACCTTTCTCTTGTGTGTTCTATTCTTCAATCACCGACTCCTCAAAAATTGGAATTGTCTCCCAAAAAGCCTTGTACAAATCTGAGACTCATGTACTACCAGCTGACTCAAGTTGACTTTACACCCAAAATACTTACCTGCTGAATGTACTACTGACAGGAACTCAGTTTTAGGCAAACTTTACTCTTCTCTTAAAAGGACTTGCTCTGCTTAAGTTCTCTATGAATGAAATTCATCAAATACTGCACAGCAATTTAATGAATAATTCTTAAAGATAGAAGCAAACATAACTCTAAGAGATCTGGGTTTGTTTAGTTTTGTTTTGTTTTTTAATGCTAAGAGCCTGGCCCATATCAATCCTGGTTTGTAGAGGGAAGAAGTCTGTCCTTGTGTCCATGTTCTTCAGGAGGTAACCCTCCTACACCCCTACTCGAGATGCTGTGGCTTCCTGTGATCCACAGAAACCCCGAGTTCCAGGAGATACAACCAGGAAGTCCTTGCAAAGAAATATTTTCAAGTACATCTGTTCCCATAGCTTTAGTCTAATAGTTTTCAAATGTCAGTGAAGGCAGGATTCACCTCAGAAACTTGTTATAAATTCCCACCTGGACCCCCTCAAACAATTCATTCAGTAGATAGGATGGAGCAAGAAATCTGCACTTAAAACAAACTTTCCGGACCACTGCTCTGGTGTGCGACTCTGACGCAGGAGTGCAAACCCCACGAGAGGAAGAGTGGCTACGTCTAAGGCTCTGAGAGCTGGGATAAATAGAAATAAAACGGAATCTTTCTACTTCTTCCCACCAGAAGTAGCCGAAACATCTGAAGAAAATTCGGGTTCCTCATTACCAGAATTAGCCCAGATCCACCATATCTCTTTCCTGTATTACCAACTTGCTCAGTTATTTCTGTTAATTTGGAATTTTCTTTAAAAACAACTATTTTTATTAACTTAACCCTGTTCTTATACAAAACATAATTCAAGCTGTTCAGAAAATAAGAATCAATAGTTTTTTCATTCCTCGTGCTTCTAGAATATACATGCATTCACTGTCACATGATTTCAGAACAGACTCAGGAAGGATATTAGTATAATAAGGGAATGTTGTTTCCTACTCCTGAAGAATATATTACAATTTTATTTTAATTTCCTACCTACACAGCTATGAATTCCAGGTGAAACCTAAAAACCCACTTGGAGAAGGGCCAGCCAGCAACACAGTGGCATTCAGTACTGAATCAGGTAATCACATCAACAAGAGTTCCCAACATGGGCATAAAGGGCCACACTATTCTGCACTAAGGAACTTGTCTGAAACCCCGCCAAACACTGTCTGTGTGTAGTTCTTGAATTCAAAACATTATCTATGGGGGAAAGCCAACTGATGAAGGTACCCACAAGGAAAGACCACTTAGGTTTTTCCTCATTTTATTCTGATGTCAGAAAAAAAGAGGTGTGCCAATTTAAAAGAAGTGTTTAATCAATCTGTACCCAAAAATCTAGTGAATGAATGCTCCTCTGTATGCCAGCATCAAAATGTAAGACATGCTGAACCATACTGCATGTGGAAAGGGAATTCATTTGATAGTTTTTTTTTCCATGATAAGCAGCTGTGAACTCTTATTTGACCTTCTAAGCTCCAATCCCCTAACAAGATACATCTGAGCTCACAGCATCCTTTATACAACTTTTACAACTTTTTACAACAAATTTTACAATTTGTGTAATTTCATGGCATGTTGGTGATTTTATTGTCAGTAGTTTTTTGTATGAAACTAAAAGAGGAAGTTTTTAAAATGGAAGTGAAAGCCAGAACAGCTGTCAAGATGTCCAACTACTCAAATCACAAGGAAAAGATACTGCTGAGTATCTGGCAGATTTTCCAATCAAGAACAATTTCCAAAACAAAACAGTTTCAAATTCCCTTTCTGAAAAGGTGTACCACTTTACAAGTAAAATTTCTTAACAACCCACCACCCTCTTCACTGTGCCACTGGAACACTGAGACCTACTTATCTAGTAACATCTGACTCTGTTTGCTATTTCTTCTCAGCGGATCCGAGAGTGAGCGAGCCAGTTTCTGGTAAGTACCTGTGTCAACGTGAACACAACTACCTGCTTTTCTAAACTGACTCCACTACACAGACATGGCAGAATTTTAGTCATAAATTTCACTTTAGTCCATTTAATCTTACTAGAGTATCAATCAGGTGTGAATGATTATACAAAACATTGTTTCACTGACAGCCTATGGTGTTTGGGGAACCACCTGGATATTTTGAAACTTGCTTTCATTCATGCACCAATAGAATATTTAATAACTGTCAAGATATGACACCTTCATTTCTACTTTTAATAACAAGCTACATTAAAGTAGCTGTTTAAATTGTATATACCGCAAAACAGAACCTAAACTTCCTCAGGATGCTGTCTACGCATAGCACTGCAAAGGCTATTCAGTACTAAAAATACTCCTCTAAGATTTATATCACTATTGACAGGAACGTAATTGTGGGGGTATTTTTAAACTCCTATAATATTTTTGGCTCCAATATTTAGCATTGGTATCAGAAGATGGCAGTGAACCCTGCAAACTGTTTTTTGTTGTTTTTGTTTTTTAAGCTTTTAGGACAGCTCTTCAATACTCAAAGACAGATACTAAACTCAAGCCATATATTTTTCTTATGCAGGAGGAAGAGATGCCATCTGGACCGAAAGACCCTTTAATTCAGACTCTTACTCAGAATGTAAGGGCAAACAGTATGTCAAAAGGACGTGGTATAAAAAGTTTGTAGGGGTGCAGCTGTGCAATTCTCTCAGATACAAGATTTATCTGAGCGACTCCCTCACAGGTAAGCAAGACTACCAACTATTTTGAGTACTGTCCTTCAGGGAATGAAAACTTTGCAGCATTCCATAACTTGGCCTTTTCTTTGGACAGAAACTAAGGTATGATGCAAATACAGATTTTCTCTTGGGGAAAGATGTTATTGAAATACTTAGCCTAGAAAACAAGGATTTGAGACATGCTATTAGAAGGGAAATAATGAAAATGCAATTTGAACAGGGCCATCACGACAAACGTGACTGTGGAGACACTAGCCACATTTAAGCCCAATTTCGTCACAGCCAACCGAGGATAAAATCCCTACTGATAATAAACTAGCTGTATCGAACAGTAATCATGGAAGGAATATGACAATTAAAATTTTAAGTCTGTTGGAGACAAGGTCAACATTACAACCCCTGGCTGGAAGGGTTATAACCCCGTGCTCCAGACTCAGTGGGTTATTTTCTCTTCTATACTCATACAATAAAAGTATTCAACAAATAAGTCTGGCCCCAACATAAAAAGGTAGACATCTGCTCAACCATTCAACAACCAGTATCTGCTTTATTCAGACACTGCTCTAGATGCCGGGGGCAAAGCAGCAAACTAGACACAAACAAACCTTCTTATAGCTTCCAATCTAGGTGGAAGAGACAGACAACAAATATATAAATAAGAATTTTACATAGTGCTGTAAAAAAAAAAGGGGTGGAAGAAAACGGCTGAATGGAAGCTCCCTTAGCGTGGTTAGGAAAAGGTACAACTTGTGCTAAGAAGAATATGAGAAGGCACCAACCAAGCAAGATTTAGAGATAAAGCTAGAGGCAGAGGGAAGAGAAATGCAAAGGCCTGTGCATTACACATGCAAAAGAACATGCCTAACCAGTTCCACTAGTGTGGCTGAGGCTTAGTAAGAGGAAAACAATGCAGACAGGTGTGAAATCATGTGGAGCTTTGAAGTCAGGTAAGACTTTGGGCCTTATTGAGTGCAATAAGAGATTGCTGGAAAGATTTGTGGAGAGAGTAACATTATCTGAGTAGCATTTTTAAAAAAGATTTTATTTATTTTTAGAAGGAGGGGAGTGGAGTGAGAAGGAGAGGGAGGGACACATGGATTCGTTGCCTCTCGCACATCCCAACCAGGGACCCAGCCTGCAACCCAGGCTCGTGCCCTGACTGGGAATCACACTGATGACCTTTCCATTTTCAGGACAATACCCAACACATGAAGCCACACCAGTCAGGGCATGAGCAGCATCTTTAAAAGATGCAGGAGATGGGAGGAGGGTAGAAGAACAGAGGCAAAATTGAAAACAGGGATATCAGCCGGGAGACTATTTCACAGTTAAGCCAAGAGGCTTGAAGTAGGGTGAAAGTGGGGGATGAATCCCAAAACAGGGAAGATTATTTGAAATTATCTGATTATTTCAAAATTGCCCTATGTCAACGAAAGTAACATTTTTTGACCCTTTTAAATTTTGGTTCTTTAGGAAAATTTTATAACATAGGTGATCAGAGAGGCCACGGAGAAGACCACTGCCAGTTTGTGGACTCATTTTTAGACGGGCGCACAGGACAGCAACTGTCTTCTGACCAGTTACCCAGGAAAGAAGGTATGTTTTCTAAGCCTCCTCCTAAGCAAGAGAGTTTTACAAATTAACACAAAAAGAATTCAAGCTGAGAAAAGCAATCACTTTAAAAATAATTCTATGGTACTAATGGTATAATTATCTGACTAGAAAGAAAAACTTTCATCAGCCCTTGGTATGAAGACTTTATTGAAAGTTTTGAAATATTTCCTCCCAGACTTTAAGGCTCTGTTTCTTAGGGTCAATGAAAGTTACACACAGACATATATGAATTTGTTCTAGTTCAATTTAAAAAAGTGTTTTCTTAAATCATTCATATGGCATTCTTTATTCCCTTAAAAAAATTTTATAGATGACCACAAATGGAAAAATGGTATTATTTGCCTTAATTATCTAAATTCAATTAAAATAGGACAATTCTGCTAAGAAATGAATCACTACTGTAATGCTGAAAACACATTAGCACTAAGCAGCTTAATGAAGATTAAAAAGATGAAAATTAATTTAATTCTTGTCCAGGCAGGGAAGGAGAGGGTAACTTAAATGTTCATATTACTTGGGAATCACCAAGAGGTTCATTAAATACTTTAAATTATTTGATTAGTCTTTTGAGAAACACATTCCTTTCACTGGCACTTAAAAATACCCACCACAGTAAAAGATGCCTTAGTAAGACTGATGAACCCATAAACAGGAAGTTGAAACTGCTGTCTCATAGGAACTGGATATAAACATACTCTAAATCGTGTGTATGTCTATAATATTTTATAATCACAGAGAAATTTTTAATCATTTAGTATAGGCTCCTTGAAGACTTCACCTAAGTTTAATTCTTAGAAATTTAGCAAGTTCAGAACTATCCTTCTTTTGTTTCTTAACACTGTAGTAAATACAGCAGCTTTACTCAGGTCAGGTCTTCACAGACCACATGAGTCAGCAGTATCAGTGCAGAAAGTTCACTTCCACACGAGATGAAGAATACCGAATGTGGCCAATGACACTCAAAACACAAAAACACAAAGCCCTGACCTCTGCCCCTTTCCAGCTTTGTTTCCCAAACACCACCAACCATCCCATCCTAACTGGTTGAGGAGTTTCAGGTGCCCCTGATGTCTAGCCTCCCATTACTACCATCAGGGAAGATACCAGGGGCTCTGCTGCTACACGTTCCCTGAAACACTTCACCTACTGTGGCCTTCAGCCATTTGGTCTATGAGCAATGAGGACAAAAATATAACAGCAGTTATAATAATTAATTTTCCCTCTTAGGCTATTTCAGAGCAGTTCGCCAGGAACCTGTCCAATTTGGAGAAATCGGCGGTCACACCCGAATCAATTACGTCCAGTGGTACGAATGTGGGACCACAATTCCCGGGAAATGGTAGATGCTGCGATCATGGTCACAAGTGCCTTCTGTGTCATCATGGCGAAATACAATTGCAAACACTACAGTATTTGTCACATTCATTTAAAGCTGTTCTGTTTACTATGTATAAAAGTTTAAAATCTAATTGATAGCAATATTAGATGTTTATTAGAAAGATTGCTGAGAATATTTATCAAGTTTTACAAAGTCATTTTTAGAAAGCAAGATATTAACTTTTTTGGGGAAGCTGGCTCCCTATTCATGGTATTTTAAGAGATCATTTGTATATTATTTATCACACTGTTGTAATGTTTTGAAATACTTTTATAACAAAATTAACATCAAAAACTAATGTACATTTTTTTAAGATATTTACTTTTACTAATGTGTATTCTTCCTATTGGTGAACTAATTCCATAAATCTCTACTTGGTTTAACTTATTAGATCAAATTATCTTCAGTATATATCTAAGGGGAAAAGGACCCAATATTCACACGTTTATTTAAACTTCAATTTTTTAGCAACAATTGAATAACTTTTCTGAAGCATTTAAATAAACGTCGATGTGAATATACAATTCCTTAAATATTTGCAAATTATTAAAAAGGCTGTAGTTGAATTAGTAAATTTCATTTCAGCTAAAAATAGGATTGAGAATGATATACTGTTTCAACAATACATTTTTTCCTACTCTACTCATAATTATTACAGTGTCTGAGTATACTCTGTCAAACTAAGCCTTCAAGCAACTGTCTTTATATTGTTTTTAATATAATTCTACACAAGCTGTAAGCTGAAACTGAATGTGTCAAAAAGATAACACATAATGAGATTGCTACCATTTTATGGGATATTTACTACATTTTGACACACAAGACTTCTAGAAATGACTGTATCAAAGGATGTTTTCATATTCTAATTCCACCTGTACAGAAAATCATTCCCCTTTATTCGCAAAGGTATTTCTTCATTTGGGGAGGGAGGTGGGAATGCTGCATTGCTGCCCTCATTCTGAGAGGACCCTGTACTTACTCCTTTCAACATGCTTCAATTTTACCAATGCTACATTTTGTTAAGTCTCAAACAAGTAGAAGCTCTGCAATAAAGAAATGTAGTTGTTTTTTAAGGCTGAGTTCTTTATTTCTGAATGGTTCACCTCCATAAGGAAAAAAATCACAGTTATTCAGGATCTACCAAAACCAACATGTATCTTCCAAAACTGTACCGGGGGGGGGGGTGGTGTGTGTGTGTGTGTGTGTGTGTGTGTGTACACACACTATTTATCTTCCTGTGACATCTATTTTAAAGTTCATTGTTTTAAGCCAATGACTGTTAAGTGCATTTCTTTCAAGTCAGGACAAAAATTCAGTACTGTGTTTCTCTGAACCATCTGCACTTCATTTTGACAGAACATCAATAAGGATTTATTTCTTGCTTTTTTTCTCATGTACATATAATATTAGTGACTAAGTTAAATTACAAGACCACTAAATGGATTCAATCATCTTTATTAAGCTATCAGTTTCATTTTATACATAATATCTAGTTGTCTTCTCAAAGAGATCTACTTTTAGTACATCATGTTAATAGTAAAAAGCCAACTTCAACCTAGCATTTTAATAACCTCTGGACAAGGCAAGCTAGAAAATCAATCACTTTACACACACATTGAGTAGTGTTCCAAAATTACTAGGAAGCTGCTACACTTTTAAGCAGGGAAGGAAAAAACTTTCATTTTGGTCTTTTTTGTATTCTAGCAAATTATACTTTCAATTAACAGCAACAATGATATCATAAAAAATGCTCTGCTTTTTAAATTTCTGAACTTCAATACAAATTAAAATAAAATAGTAGTATTGGAGTCTTTTGGGAGGCAAATAGCTAGCAGCTACATTCACCAGTGTAGCTGAGCCTCTTTATCGATAACCAGGTCCAGGTTGGGTATAACTCTGACTAAAGGGAGGACGATTACGTGCATAAGGGTTAGGCCCACTTGGAGGAGGGGTCATGGTACTCCCAGGAGGTTGAGTAAAACCTGGTCTTGGCTGATAGGACCCAGGTTGGCTTGGAGCCATTCCAGGTTGTGAAGCAGGGGCCACAGTATAATTAGTAGGCTGAGAAGTTTGGGTAGCATAAGTATGTGGAGGGTAACTGCTCGCCTGGTACTGCTGTGGCGGTTGAGCAGGCAGTTGTTGAGGCTGACCAGAGAAGGAAGAAGCTGGTGCCTGGGAAGTTGGTTGCTGGCCATATCCCTGGAACTGCTGAGGTTGTTGCGATCCAGTCTGCTGAGTATAGCCTGCTGAAAAGGCAAAATAAATAATGCATATATCTTATTTTCCTGTTAGTAAAAATTTTCCAGAGAATTAGTCTTTACTGTTATGGATCAAAAATGATGAGAAATTTAACAAACTTAATCCTAAGCATTTACATAACAAGTAGAATAGTAAATTCTATCATGTATTTCCAGACCAAGTGGTATCAAAAAGTAAAATTTTTTATACCTGCTCATCTTGAATGGAAGCCACTATATATACATTTGTTCATTACAACTGCCTCTAGACTATATAATTCCTGAGAGCAAATTCCTGTTCCAGCACAATTTCTATAGAGGAGATGCTCAAATGATAAAGGCCAGAAGTAATGCAAAAACTAGTCATTAACCTGGTTTTGAGGGAAGACCTATTTAACAACAGTACCTAATAAAAACACATTGTAGAGAATGAATATTTTAAAGTGAAAAATGGTGCTACAAACACATCTAATTGTGCTAATGAGATGCTTTGGTCACTCTATAAAAACTAAGCCACTTAAGAATAAACATTAAGCACCCATCTTCACAACCCTTAAAATCTTTCACTTTTTAATTTTTTTTTGATTTGGTATCTGTTTTGCTTTTACAACTCAAAGTTATGAGTTGGCAGTAACAACATAACACACAAAAAGCATACCATATTGCCCCACAAAATCAACATCTATATTCATTATTTACTAAGGATGTAATTTTTTAAAAGAAAAAGTCTGCTTCACTAAAAACTTTTGTATCTCTACCATGAAACACACCTGCAGCTACTTGCAATGAAACCTCTCCATTGACTGGGATCCTGTCAGCATTAAACACCAGATACATAAGAAAATTATTAAAATATGTACAACCCTGCATTAAAAAAAAAAAGGATTGAATGAATTTGAGTATATTCTGAACTCACCTTGAACCTGGGTTCAAAATTTACTATGAAAGAAATCTTTTTGACACAGTCCATGAACAAAACTGGAAAAGGTCAGAGGGAAACTGGCAAGCCAACACTGTCACAATGGTCCAAGGTTACCACCACCACTTAAGAGTCTCCAAGCAGAGAACTGAGTTGACTATTCCCATATCTCCCAATCAAATTCAAGTTAATAGGATTAGTGGGATCAGAAATACAAAGACAATTTCAAAACAAAACTAAATTGTCAGAGCCGAGAGCCTGACTAAAGTCATTAAGAGTAAGCTTAATTTTCAGTAACTAAATCAAATGTCTAATGCATTTTACTTACGATAGTATCTAAATACTGAGCTAAAGTCAATTCATGATCAAATCTTGACTGTCATACAATTTTTCCTATCTTCTACATAAAATGTTTAACTTAATTTTTTTAACATAAGATTTTGGAGAAAGAGAAAGACTCAGCTTGTATACTGGAAATATCTATTCAACTTAAGACAGTGAGAAGAAAAAGAAATAACTGTCTTTTCATCCTGGCAACTGAAATCTAAACTGACTTTTTAACTGAGTCTGGAAACAACCAGATCCTTAATTATTTCTTAAGAGAGGGACTAATTCTAAGGGCCTACGATGCCATTTCATTAGCAATCTAATGTGAGTCTCTGACCACAGTGTGGCAACATTTCTACATTATATGTCTAATCTCCCTCAAACCAATACCCCTTCCTTAAAAAATGAGTAACTTGGGTGAAGAACACCAGAAATTGCAAGAAATGGAAATTCTGTGTGTTTTTTGAATAAATAAATACTATAGGACAAGGGGTCACATGGTCCACAATGGCTACAATATTTACTCTCTAGCCTTTTTTGGCAGGAAACTCTGCCAACCCCTGGTCTAACTTTGAGAAAGCAGAATGTTATAGGGAAGTAATTAACTGGAAAGTCAAGTGCCCCGGCGATCTAGCAATCCCACTGAAAGGCTGCAGGTCCTTTAATACATCACAACCTCTTTCAACCCTAGTGGCTTCATTTATAAAATGAGTGGATGGAAAAAATCAGTGGCCCCCAACCTTGGCTGTGCTCTAGAATGATCTGCAATGCTTTTAAAATATCAAAGCCTGAGTCCCACCCAGATTAAAGGAAACAAAATCTCTGGGAGTAGGGCCCAGGCACCTGTAACTTTCAAAAAAAAGCTGTCCGGTGCTTCTGAGGCAGAGTGAAGGCTGAAATCACTTGGACTGCATAATTACAAGGTCCCTTTAGCTCTGAGATCTATTATTTCTACAAATTACACAATTTGCAACACTCTGATTTTTAAGGACTGTATTCTAAAAATAACCTTCCCTCTAATATCATAATCCAAGTTTAAATTCATTCCACCTTTTTATGTACTTAAAAATTAGTAGCTACAGGTTAAATTACTCTATAGCAAATACAATCCAAATAAAAATTGCTGTGTGGGTTAAAAGATGTCAAACTGCAATTAATGACAATTTTATGGTCTAGTTCAGGGACAGACACCTTTTTTTTCTGTAAAGGGCTGGATGGCAAATATTCTAGATTTTGTGGGCCACAAAGTTTCTGCTGAAACTACTCAACTCCACTGTACATTTATATTCCATTGTACATTGTACATTTGTAGGCCATCGTAGTGCCAAAGCACCAAAAGAGGTACAAAAATGAATGGGTACAGATGTGTTCCAATAAAACTTTATTCACAATAATAGGCAATAAGACAGATTTGACCTGCAGGTTACAGTTGGCTGACTCCTGCACTACTTTATACTAGAAAACTCCATAAAACAGAATTTAGGCAAGATCCAGATAAACTAATTATAGTTGAAATTTGATACATAAATCTTTCACTGTAAAACAAGAGCTGAACACAAACTCTAGCAAATGTAAAAGTTACCTGAATTATTATATTATAATCACTATGTTTAAAGCTAAAATAGATTTATCATATTTAAGTATGGATAATCTTCAATGATCAGATGATAAAATATCCCAGATGCCTATATTAAACTATATTTAATGTTCTTAATTGCCTGAATTAGGTTTTACATACTTTTCTTTTTATGGGGGCAGGGGGCTGTTTTTGGTATTCTTACATACTTTTGGGAGATTTAAAAACCTATGTAGATTAATTTGGTTCTTATTTGCAGAGGTGGGTAAAAAGTAGGTTTAACAGTTATGAGTACAAGAAACACAGAGTTCATAAAGCTACTGTAATAATCATAATAACCTGTATGTCTTTTCCCATACAAACAACTATAAACCTACTTTTGCCTGTGCTTTTGCCTGTATTAAGATTACCTTTCCACATATGAGGGAACTATTAATATTTTTATAAGCAACAAGAGGATCCTGGGATTGAGTTACATATAACAGAGGAAAAAAATCTTGCATTTTTGCAATTCTAAGTCCTGTAAGAGGCAAGCTGATCACATCAATAGGAGATAGCTTTGTATTAAACATTTTTTATAGTACAAGTTATTACAGAATCATTTACTATAATTGCAAATTTTACTTGCCCACTGGAAAACTGAAATGTTGATTTACTACAAAATATTTTTAAGAATAAATAAAACTGATGTTATTTCCCAAATCAATAAATACTCACTACCTGCTATGACAATGCATTACAAATCAGAGAATTAAGACGACAGGACTGAAGGTTAAAATGAGTATAGCAACAGCTCCAAACCACGCGCCGGCTCCCTGCAGACACCTGCTCACCTGCATACTGAATACCGTACTGCTGTGGCGGCTGAGGTGGTGCCTGCGGCTGCTGAGCACCATACCCGGCCTGTTGAGGGTACTGTTGGTACACTGAACCTAAAAAAGATAAGAGGCGGGCTTAATGAAATACTTTTACAGCGCAATTAATTCTCTGCCCTCCAAACTCATGATACATACTGCATAACAGAGACACAAGAATGTTTATCTCCCTTTTTAATGTCAATGAAGTAGAGAATACTGAACAATTTAACAAGTGTTTGCAAACCCAACTGCCAAAAGATGTGTACTGCTAATGTTCGGTAAAACTCAAATGAATCAAAAACCAATGAATAAAATAGCTCCCAAGACTTTCTCCTAAAACACTGTTTGCCATCTAAACATTTGAACCTTTTTTTTTTTGTCACCATATGAATGGACTCTGGTAGCAACGAATTATGTAATGTCTTTCATTCCAGACCTCAAACACATTTTTGACATTTGACAACACCTTACTTTTCCATCATCTGAAGATCCTAGCAACCGTGTGGAATCTGATAAAACCTAAATGGTTCTTCACTGAACTTTTTAATAATCATGGACCTGTTTAACAATGGGGATGTGTATTTAGAAAAGAGAATACTATTTAGGGTCACTAGACCACAGTTCCTGTAGAGAAATCCTTCAGACACTATTATTACCTGTGATTTCCAAACAACTAAGAATTTCTCGCTTCATGTCTTTACCATCTTTAATACTTTACAGTTGTTCTAATGGTGGGTTTAACTAGATCCAATGCTTAGAGTAGCAATAAAACTTGCATTTTAATATCTAGCCAGTATTTAAATTTTTAAAATTATACATTGACTAATTCTTTCAAAAATATTCAAACTACCTGCTGTTAATCAAAAGACTATGGGTAAATAGCATACTTTTGACAAAAGAGACAACTACTGAAAAAAAGTCAATGCATTACCTAGTGCCCCCCAAACTGAAGCACAGTACTACACTCGGCCAACACTCACAGGCTGGTTTCAAGGTATGAGCCCACTCTGCTGAGCTGGCTGCTCAACCCCACGCACCACAGCACTAGATGCGACATGCCTGTGTTTACAGCCAGTTTATTTCCTAGGAAGCAGTTGCATGCTTTTTATGACAGAAATAAAATTTGCTCAACTATTTTTAAGCTATTAATCCTCTTCCCAAATATAACAAAAAACTGGAAAAACTTTCTTAAATGCTTTCTAATAGTTTAAGACTTGGAGATAGCACAAAAGGTACTACACAAGTTAACCACTTTAGAAGACACCACATTAATCCTGGATTCAATTTTGTAACTAAATTTTAGAACAGAAGTGACCAGAATCTGGAACAGAAATATAATCAAGGGGGAATAATATGTATAGGCTGATAATGGGTTCTAATTCTTAGAAATTAGAACAATTAACTCCACAATACAAAAATGAGCAGAGTGAGAGGCAATACATGAACAGAAAACTAACCTCATCAATTGCTATTTCAAATACAGAAAGATTAAGCAGCTTACCCAAGGTCAATACATCACAGCTAAATAAGAACTATCATTGGAACCCAGGCATAGAGCTTTAGTCTAAAAAGAGTTTTGTACACATTGTGGTATTTAATATAAATATTAACTTACGTATCATCAAAAAGGCTGAAATTAAAGTTCTATGTTGTAGAATGTTGCCATCAATAATAATTCTAAGGAATTCCCATTCAAAACAGCATGATGGTTTTCCTCAATAAAAACTGAAAGGGTCTTGACTGATGTGGCTCAGTTGGTTGAGCATCATCCCACAAAGTGAAAGGTCACTGGTTAGATTCCCAGTCAGGGTGCATGCCTGGGTTGCAGGTTTTGTCCCTGTCTGGGTGTGTATGAGAGGCAACCAAAGGACGGTTTTCTCTCACATCAATGTTTCTCTCCCTCTCTTTCTCCCTCCCTTCCCCTTTCTCTAAAAATATTTTTCAAAAAAAAATTTTTAACTGAAAGGGTGCAACTATTCTTAAAGCAAACACACACCATTTTCTTCCTAATCTGCTATAAACCCATTATGAAAATGCCAACCCGGGGGTTAAAAGTTTCAAGGTTTACTCCTGTATCTGCAAGTATTCCTTTTAATTATTTTAAACACATTTCATTCAAATCCAAAATGGGATTCTCATGACAGTATTCTGAAATGTAACCAAGAAGTCTGTGTTTAGTTGTAAAAAGAAGGAATGATTTCACATACTTCTAAGGAGAGAGCTATAGGATATATTAAGTGAGAAGGCAAGGTGAAGACATAGTAAGCTATGTTTTGAGCAAAAAATATATATAAGCTATGTTTTATGTATTATATTTTTAGAAAGAATCAATGGTAGAATAAAGTAAAAATAATAAAAACTATGTTATCTAAGGCAAAAAAGAGAATAGCATAAAGCAAAAAGTGTGAAGAGGCTTCTGGGCTGTACTTTGTTACACACAGTGGGACCCAACCTCCACAATGACCCAATGACTTCAGCACATGTAACAGCATATGGCAATGCATTGATATCCTTTACATTCTTATTAGAGAGATTAACTCCACAATACACAAATAAGCAAAGAATAAGCAAAAAACAAGTATTCACTGCCTTGTACAGTCTACTCTCATACTCAATAGGGCTGACCTGTGCGTCAATGGAATATTGTAGAAATGACAATGACATTTTTGAGGACAGGGCATAAAAGACAGTCAGCCATCTTCTACCTTACTGTCTTGACCATTCACTCTGGTGGAAGCTGCCACGTCCTGAGGTTACCTAAGCAGTTTATGAGAGAGGCCCATGCAGTGAGGAACTGAAGCCTCCCACCAACAACCACAGGGAGGAGTCATCTTGGGAGTGAATTCTCCAGCTTGGGTTAAGCTTCAGGTGACTGCAACCTCATGAGACACCATTCAGCTAAGCTACTCCCAGATCCCTGACTCTGAAACTACATGAGATAATAAATGCTTTTAACATCTATGTTTTGAAGTAAATTATTACATAGCAATATACAACTAATATACATATTTTTGACTTTGAAAACATGCAGGGGTGACAGCCAATGAAAAAAGACAAGACATAAGCAAATGAAAAATCTAAACCTTGTTATAATCCTAATTTGAACAATTATAAGGTGATCATGAGAAAATTTAAAAAATTCAGAGACTACAGCTGACCCCTGAAAAAGGCAATGGCTAATGGTATGGCTCCCTCAATGCAGAAGTGAAAAAGCAGCACGTAACTTTTGACTCCCCCAAAACTTCAGTGGCCCCCTGCTTATCTGTGGGGGATTAGTTCCAGGACACCCTAAAGATAACAAAGTTTGCAGGCGTTCAAGTCCCTTATATAAAATGGTACAGAACAATGCATACAGTCTGTCCTTGGCATCCGAGGAGTCATAACTGCAGATGAAAAATACTGTTTTCCATTTGCAATTGGTTGAATCTGTACATACGAAACCAGGGGATACAAAGAACCAACTCTAGATGTTTTAAAAATCCACATATAATGTAGTGGACCCACATTATTCAAGGGTCAACTATAGTTATGTGTTGACATTAAGAATCATTTAACTTTCTTAGTTGTAATAGTACATGGTGGTTATGTTACAAAAAACATGTAAGTATTCATTCCCATGTACAGTCCCTCTCGCACTGAATCACTGATCTCACACTGTCATTTAGACATGCATAATGAAATATCTGAGTGAAATAACGTGTAGGATTTAAATACTCCAGCAAATTTTTAATACTGTATGTGAGGGGCAACAGATACTCTTTCTCTACTTCTGTATATATTTCAAAATTTACAAAATAAAGCTATTTAGAAGTCTACTCATTTTATCAATATGATTTTACAGATTTTAATTATTTCCTTCCCACTTTTTCTGACTGTCAAATAGCAATACATCCTGGTCTCTGATGATTTTTAGTGCTTGTATCCTCACCACTTCCATATACATGTTTTTGGACAACTACTCAACTGTACATAGTTTTCCAGTAACAGAGGCACCTGATCTATCTGAAAGAAGATAATACTGTCCATTTTGTTTCTTTTCATGATGTTCAACATTTTGTTGATTTTTTTTAACTGAACAGTATATTGACTAAAATCCTTGGGAAAGAAAACTACAATTCCAACATCCTTTTTATGGAATTTAAGTAACAACTCAGAATTACTATTTCATATTCTATTCTAAGAGACTGCTATGTTTATCAATTATTAGTAATGGATTTTTATGTTGATTATTCTGCACAAATTATAACCAGCAGTAAATCTAACAAACTGGTAATGTCAGGGACTCATTCATTACACATCATACATCAAAAAGTAGCCTATAATCACTCATTAAAGTAGCCTGTGATTCATCTTGGGAACCTATAAATAACTGATATTAATCTAGAGTTGAGCATGCTATCCAACACAATAGACACTGGCCACATATGACTACTATGCACCTGAAATATGGCTACCCTTAACTGTGATGTGCTTTTTGTGTTAAGTGTTTCAAATCACACACCAGATTTCTAGTAGGCAGTATGAATAAAAAAGAATGGAAATGTTAACTTTTAAGTAGTGATTCCATATTAATATATTGGATATACTGGATTTAATACAATGTATGATTACAATTAATTTTACCTTTAAAAAAACTTTTTTAATGCTTACAGAAAATTTTAAATTTTATGTGGCTTCCACTGTATTTCTTCTGGACAGCACTGATCTAGACATTCATCTCCTGAATGCTCATCTACTGACTATCACATATTAATACCATACAATTTTTATATTGCACATTTTAATGTAAACTTAAAAAAGTAACAGTTTTAGCAAGACATAAATGCTACCCTAAAAGAATTCAATGCCTACCAAACAGTGTTAATCTGATCCCTTTGGAAAAGGAAATTGGTTGGACTCATGTTGTTCAAGGGTCAACTGTAGTTGTGTATTGACATTAAGAATCATTTAACTTTCTTAGTTGTAATATTAACATGGGTTACAAATGCTAAGAGATCAGCAGTGAGAAAATTTCTGACTTTTCACTATATCTCCTTTTATATTTTTAAAATTTTACCTATCTGAAAATAAAGTTTCAGTGAAAGCAAACTTGATACAATAATTTGAGATACTGTCAGTATAACCTTAAGTCCCATTCCTGTGTAAATGAATAGCAAACATTATTTGATACAATTATCCTTCCAACTGCCATTCTACAATAGTACACAGCTTAAAATGGGGTTTAAAAGAATGAACAAAACAGATGTTAGTTCACCCAGTACAGCCATTAAATCCCATCACATCCAAAATCTGCTTTTGCTTCCCTGTTTCAGCCCACCTCTGCTTCAGTCTAGTTTGTTACAGTTGTGGCAGCTGCATCTTGGCACAAAGAGAACACTGTGAGTGAAGCTGGTTGAGAAGAGGCTTAAGCAATAAGAATTCTTCTCAGATAATTCATTCATCAGCAAAATACCACCTATTAGTCCCTACAAATAGCATCCATCCATGGGAAAAGTCTAAAAGTATCGTCACAGTATGATTAGGAGTCTCTTACAAAAGTGCTCGGTTCATTTTAGGCTAGGACTTTTGTTTTTAAACTCAGTCACTTGCTTCTGTTGCTGAAAATAACACTGTAAAAACCGCATGGCCCCTTTATACAAATAGTTAGAGCACCACCTAGTGTTTGTTTTCAAGTGGAATGTGTAGTTTTAAATGTACTTTTATGTATGGGCAATTCACAGAAACAACATTTTAGTATCTGGGAGGAACCCCAGATATCAGTAACTATAGTAGTTTCCCTCCCACTTGTCCACAGGAAATACATTCCAAGATGCCTAGTGGATACCTGAAACTACAGACTAGTTTTACAGATATATACCATTTTACAGATACATACATATCATATATATATATATATCTTATATTTCTATACATGCCTATGACATAGTTTATAAATGAGGCACAAGAGATTAACAATAAGTAATGATAAAATAGAACAATTACAACAATATACTACTGAAATGATATAATAGAAGACACGTGAATGACTTTGGGGCCATAAGGGTTACTTGAACACAAGAACTGTGATGCCACAACGGCAGGAATAACCAGGATGGCTACTAAGGGACTAACATGCAGGGCACACATGCAGTGTGGGCACGATGGACAAAAGGAGGACTCGTATCCTAGACAGAACTCGAGATTTCATCATGCTACTCAGAACAGTGAGCAACTGAAAAATATGAATTGTTTATGTCTGGAATTTTCTATTTAATATTTTCAGACCACAGCTGACCACAGGAAACTCAAACTGTGGAAAGCATAACCATGGAAAAGGGGGAACTACTATATTTAGCCATGTTCTACAGAGCTCCAACAGTTTCCATGAGGCGCCTCAGTGCCTAGTGTTCTGAGTTTATGGCCCCACAATTCCCTTCATATATGATGGGAATTTTCAACATGTGTGTCGCAAGAAATTTTAAAACACGCAATACCTAACTATTTAGTCAGGGGCACTGACCTCTTTTCCCTTAGATTCTCAAATAAAAAAATGACAACAGCCAACACAGCAATGGCTGGCAATGTAAATGCCCCATCTTGAACCATAAATATATAGGTCATATAATAGAGTCACATAAGATTACATCTGATTGGTTAATTCTCGGTACCAGAAATCCTTATATAAAAAGGTATATTTTGTGTTGTGCTGCAGAATTTTAGTAATTAGCTTATGTATGCATTGAGATGAAAAAGGTTGAAAATTGCTGACATATAGCAGTAACCCCTTTTTATCATAATATTGTACAATAATACTGAGCTTACAAGTTATATTTCATTCAGGACTAGACATTCTTTTAAAACTACTGGTTTACTCCAATTTTCAGAATTTACAGTGAGAAAATACCAAAACCCATTGAGATTAAATTGTTCATCCAAGAATACATCATTTAACAAAAAATAGTTTGCTTTTAAAATACACTGCTTTTTTCCTCAACAGATATTGTTGCTGCGGCCGGGTTGCTCAGTTGGTTGGAGCGTCGTCCCATATACCACAGGGATTTGGGTTAAATTATGGGTCAAGGCACATACCCAGGTTGCTGATTTAATCCCTGGTTGGGGCACATACAGCAGGCAACCAGTCAATGTTTCTCACATCAATGTTTCTCTCTCTTTCTCTCTCGCCCCCTCCCCCTGCACCCCCACAACCTGCCCTTCACTCTCTCTTAAAAAAAAACTCAATACATAAAAATTTTTTTAAAAGACATTGTTAACTGCACAAATACCTTATAAAGGGTTATCTTTCAAAAAAAAAACACTAACTAAAGTTACACTTTACCTCTATTTTAAAAATATTTTTAAATTACAAAAGTAATACACAGTTGCATAAGAGGGAGGGAGAGGAAAGAAAATATCACATAAAGTATCACCTCAATGGGTCACCTCTGACCCCACAGTCACCACTGGTCTAGTGACTGATATGAATCCTTCCTGATCTTTCACCTTGTATTTTTATGCATATAAGCACTTTAGATTTTTTTTCTTTTCAATAATCAGAGGCATTCCTGACATATTGTTCTATTTAGTTTTTTAACCCTAAAACTTACCATATCAGTACATCTAAATCTCTCTCAACTCTGTTCATACATAGCATGAATGAATAGTAAATGCATTTACCATTACCAACAATGCTGCAATAAACTTTTCTGCACATGTACCGTTCTGCACATGTGCTCTAAGCTCTATTTTACCTTCACTCTGACCTGCTTGTGTCTGAGCTCCCGAATATGGTAGCTGTTGTGGCTGAACTCCTGGGGGGTGAGCTGCAGAGGAGGAGGAAGCAATGCTGTCAGGTGTTCCAGAACGGTCTTCTACAGGAGCACTGGGTGGCCCTGGAGGGTCATAAAGTGAGTTCAGTTTCTAACACAAGAGCATTCCTCAGCAGGCTCAATTCCTAAGTTTGGTTAAAAGAAACTAAAACAAAAACTACTATAGAATAAGTATTAAAACATGCAGCATTTTACACTGAATGTATTTTATTATTTTATTTTATTTTTATATTTTATTTTCTCCTTTGCTCTAGTCTCTTAAGAATCCAAAGTTACAACTGGAAATCCTTCTCTATAAAATACAGAATAGTAACCCCCTCCTTCAAAATCCAAAACTCATCTCTGCAATACCAATAGCCTCTGTCTTATGCAATCTATTTTGTCAATCAACCACAAGTATCATTCCATTCTTTTTTTTACTTTTTTATTCCTTATTTTATTGATTATGCTATTACAGTTGGCCCATTTTCCCCCTTCACTCCCCACCACCCTGCCCATCCCCTCCCACCCTCATTCCCCCCTTTAGTTCATGTCCATGTGTCATAAGTTCTTTAGTGTCTACATGTCCCATACTATTTTTACCCTCCCCCTATTTTCTACCTACTGTCTATGCTACTTATTCTCTATCTTTTCCCCCTCCCTCCTCCTCCCACTTCCCTGTTGCTAACCCTCCATTTGATTACTTTTTTTTACTGTTCATATTTTTAATCTTCTTTTTCTTAGGTAAGTCCCTTTAACATTTCATATAGTAAGGGCTTGGTGATGATGAACTCCTTTAACTTGGCCTTGTCTGAGAAGCACTTTATCTGCCCTTCCATTCTAAATGAAAGCTTTGCTGGATAGAGCAATCTGGGATGTAGGTCCTTGCCTTTCAGAACTTGGAATACTTCTTGCCAGCCCCTTCTTGCCTGTAAGGTCTCTTTTGAGAAATCAGCTGACAGTCTGATGGGAACTCCTTTGTAGGTTACTGTCTCCTTGTCTCTTGCTGCTTCTAGGATTCTCTCCTTCATTTTTATCTTGGCTAATGTAATTATGATGTGCCTTGGTTTGTTCCTCCTTGGGTCCAACCTCTTTGGGACTCTCTGAGCTTCCTGGACTTCCTGAAAGTCTATTTCCCTTGCCAGATTGGGGAAGTTTTCCTTTAATATCTGTTTAAATAAGTTCTCAATTTGGGGCTCTTCCTCTTCCCTTTCTGGTACCCCTATAATTTGGATGTTGGAACATTTAAAGGTGTCCTGGAGGTCCCTAAGCCTCTCCTCATTTTTTTGAATTCTTGTTTCTTCATTCTTCTCTGTTTGGTTGTTC
>PVIA01015275.1:0-23351 GCA_004024845.1 Tonatia bakeri
GGGTTAGCAACAGGGAAGTAGGAGGAGGAAGGAAGGGGGAAAAGATATAGAGAATAAGTAGCATAGACAGTAGGTAGAAAATAGACAGGGGGAGGGTAGGAATAGTATGGGACATGTAGACACTAGAGAACTTATGACACATGGACATGAACTAAAGGGGGGAATGAGGGTGGGAGGGGATGAGCAGGGTGGTGGGGAGTGAGGGGGTAAAATGGGCCAACTGTAGTTGCATAATCAATAAAATAAAGAATTAAAAAAAAAGAGAAAAATGTCTATTCAGATTCGTTGCCCATTTTTAAAATAGATTATTTGTGATATTGAGCTGTATAACTACATGGATTTTTTATGTATTTTGAATATTAACCCCTTAGAGGATATATGATTTACAAAAATTTTCTTCTACTCTTTAGGTTGCCTTCTCATTTTGCTGATGGTTTCCTTTGCTGTGTGAAGAATTTTAGGGTGATATAGTTCCACTTGTTTATTTTTGCTTTTATTGCTTCTGCTTTTTTTGCATTAAATCCAGAAAGTCATTTCTGTAGCAATTTTTTTACCTCGCTTAGAATCACCCGGCTGTCTGACTAACCAAAGCGATTTTCAAACCTCGCTTTAAATCACTTGCTGTTGCGTGCAGAACCCGGGCCTTTCCACAGCTATGAACACGCTTAAACATATTAGAAATAATCATGCACAGAAACAGTTTTCTGAGTGGAAGTCAGAGATGGAGCACTCACTCTCCAATTCTTAGAGCTGCCCTGGGCTCCTGTCCTAAGGGGGAAGCCTCTTTCTTTGTCTCCGTGAGTTTTTATTGGCAAAGCAGTCACAGATTGTGGATTGACAGTTTGGCAGAAGGGATCAAAGGGAACACGTATCTTACAAGGATGTCAACAGAGATTCTGTTGTGACTCCAGGCAGAGATTGGGGTTTTATTATATGAAAAGACTACAGGTTTTAAAGGTTTCCTGACTGTGCCTTTAAATTCCAAGTTAATAACATCCTCCAGCAAACAGATCTCACAGGAACTTGCATATTCTTTGTCTCAGGCCTGATTACCCCGGGGGTCCACCGTCTCTGGTCCCAGCTGCCCCCTTCCTTTGGCTATTTGCTAAGCGCTGGAGACTCTGGTTGCAAGGAGACTTGGATTTCTCACGTCTGAGAGTACAAAGACTCAGGCTAAGAGGGGACCGGGGTAGATGCCGATCACCCCTTCCTTTCCACAGCCCCTTCATTTATTTCCACAGTCTCGTGTAACTTATTTTACAGAGGGCTTCACGAGATGAGCCCCTGTCTTAGGTCCATTCTCTATCCTAGAGAATTGTTACCCGTCATTGGAAACTGATCTAGCATTAAAGGCCAGGGCAGAACAAACAAGTAGTGTTCATGCCAGGTGAATAAGTTTTGTCTCCTTAGTGGCTCCTGATCCAAAGGTTTCTCACTCAGCCTAAGTCACAGGGGGTCACAGCTTCCTGACACCAGGCAGGGTGGTTCCCAACACATTTCCAAGACTGATGAAAAGGAGCTTACCACCTAGGTTTTCTTATAGGAGTTTGGTCCATTTTGAGTTAATTTTTGGGTGAGGTGTATGATAGTGATCCAGTTACATTGTTTTGCATGTGGTTGTCCAGTTTTCCCAACATAATTTAGCTAACAGACTGTCCTTAGATTTATTGATTCAGGGTGTTCAGTGGCCAAGGGCCATATAATATTTGCTGAATGTGTTATACAGAGAAATGAAGGTAGAATATGTTTTGTCTGTGGTGGTGATATATCTGATTATAAACAGAAAGGTGTAGCCCCCAATGTTGATGATGCTGTTGGAGTCACAACAGAATCTCTGTTGACATCTCTGGCATCTGAATAAAGTACCTGTAAACATTCAATTTTTGTTTCTACTTATTGGTTCTGATAGTGACAGTCTGCATGAATGCCTGCTTTTCTGGTTTCAATATTTTAAATCATGATGAAAGCTTTTTAACACTAGTTTGTTTGTTTTTTAATGCGCAGAATCTGGTAAAAAAAAAACAAAAAACAAAAAATAACCAGTGTGTGGTATGTATGCTTAAAAAGAAGAGAGTGCAACAATCAAGATACAGATTATTAACTTATTTATATTTTGCAGGCTTGAATCAAGACAATGATGCTTGGTCTGGACAACATCAGGTTGATAATTGTTTATGCAGCCTTAACATTGATCGGGATTATCCACATAAAAGATCATTCCAACATCAGACAACCAAGATTTCAGCACTGCTGCAAAATAGGAAAAACTAGCTCACTATAAGATATGGACACTTAAAAATGTCTTCTCTGGGAAACCACTTATGTTTATAAAGAACACTTTTATATAGTCAATATAATATAATTGCTGTTTATTAATTTTCATCTCATGGAATCAGCACTTGGACAAAACCATTGATGATTCTGATATGGTTATAGACTAGAATGCCAGTGAGCTAGCCTCAACAATGACAAAGTCCAAGTGCTACTGGCCAAAGCCAGGGGGAGAGGCTATATTGGAGTTAGGACAGTGGGTGCTTAGTTTCAAATAGATGCAAGTTGACAAAACAGGGACAGCGGCTTATGGGTATTATTTAAAGGTATAAAGATAAACAATAAGAAAATCAAGGTGAACTGAGAGCTTATAGCATACTAATAAATTGAAACTCATAATTTAATATTTTAAAGAAGAATAACAGAGTGAACCACCAGAAAAGCATTAATATAGGGGTTCCTGGTATGGAAGAAAAACTTGCTCTACCAACTTAGGTACAAGTGTTCAGGAGCCTGCTTAACAGGAGAGAAATTTATTTCTTATGCATGTGGGAGCACTCAAAAGTGAGTGCCTCCATGAAAACCTAAGGGTTTTGTATTGGCATAATAAAAGGTGGATTTTGGCTTTGATAGGAAGGTTCTGTCAGGGCTCATTACCAATGAATAATTACAGTTGTTTATGAGGTTTTAATATTATAGTTATTAATGAATTAATGAGTCATTAGAAGAGTTTCACCTTATCAATGAGTCACTCTTTAATTCTAGTTCCTGTAGTCCTCTGCACAAGTTTCTAAAAATAATAAAGTGGGAATTCACTTTCAAATATTATTATATTGATAAGGGAACTTAAGAGTTAAAGATTTTAACTTTAGTTATATTTGACAGGCTTATGTGATTAATGCATGTGGAAAGCTGTTGTTCCAGGAATTGGAATGCATGAGCAGTGACTCCAGGAGGTTGACAAAGCCAGTCAACCTTTGTGTGTCAGGAGATCTGCAAGCCATTGAGATGGTATCTGAGCCATTGTTCCAAGGAGGGGATGTCCGTGATGCAGATAAAGAATTGCTGATCAGTAGATAAAGAAATACTAGGAAAATTATTGCTGAACTGCAACTCTTATCTGATTATCTTTTTCCAAACCCTTTACCTCCCCTTTTTTTCTCTTTGTAAAAAGGTCAGCTTGAGAGGAGATATTAAGATGATTTTTAGAGTATATAACCCACCATCTTCTCAGATCTCTGGCATCTGAATAAAGTACCTGTAAACATTCAATTTTTGTTTCTACTTATTGGTTCTGATAGTGACAGTCCGCATGAATGCCTGCTTTTCTGGTTTCAATATTTTAAATCATATTATTCAAATTCCACAGTTACTTCAAAGAAGGCATGTAGTTTAAACAGTGCCCTTCATGCTGCTGCTCAGAGGCCACAGGCCTTGGACCAGTGTGTGTGTATGTGTGTGTGTTTAGGGGTTGGGGGTGAGTGAACACAATAACCCAGGCTGTGGAAGTGCCTAAGAAGGACATCAAGAAAGAACACTGATATTACTCCTTAACATCAGTTTTTAGATGAAGCTGTTAAGGAAAACTGTTTGACTGCATTAGTTGAGGTTCTTCATAGAAACAGATCCAATAGCATGAGAAAGAGAAAGAGAGGATATTGATTTTAAGGAATTGGTTCACATGACTGTAGGGTCTGGCAACTCTAGACTCTGCAGGATGGGCCAGCAGGTTGGAGACCCAGGGAATAGTTGATGTTGCAGCTTGAGTCCAAAGACCATCTGGAGACAGAATTTCTTCTTCAGTGGGGACCTCAGTCTTTTTGTTAAGACCATAACTGATTGGCAAGCCCTCCCACATTATAAATACCTTCACAGAAACAGCTAGCATAATATTTAACCAAATATCTGTGAAATGTGATCCAGTCAAGTCAACACCTGAAATTAACCATTATACTGACCAAGTAAAAGTAATGAAGTGGCCCAGCTATGGGAAAACATTCCAGAAGGGAGGATGAGCAGCCCTGGAGTGGGAGAAGGCCTGTGCAAGGCTGTGTGAATCACAATGTTGTAAGGGAAACAGGTGTGAGAAACCTAGAGCATCAGGCTGAGGCCACACCATGTAGGGCCCGGAGGAAGGGGGGTTGGAGTTCTAATTTATTCTGAGGGAACTGTTGAAGAGAGAACAAATAAGCACTGTGTTAAGCGTCAGGCATCTTCCAGTTCCACGTGCCAAGTGCAAAACAGGCCACCTGGCAGATAAAATGTTTGCCTTGTTAAATAATGAAGTTCAATGGGGAAGAATAATATTAAATTTATAGAATAGTCTTTTCCTTATACTGTCACTCCTGAAGGATACTTTAACCATAGCTGGTACTATAACTACCACTTTTAAATATTTTTGTGTTATATGTATCTCCCTATTTTATGTTTAAAATGGTATCGTACTGTATTGTTTTGTATCACAGTGCTGAAACTCTAATGAAGACAAATTTTCACTTAAGTCTCACATGGAGCATATTAATTTTAGTGTCTGGGAAGTCAGTTTCTATTTCATAATGACAAATATTATAAAAATTTCTTGAAACTTTGATATTTTCCTTCCTTCCTTCCTTCCTTCCTTCCTTCCTTCCTTCCTTCCTTCCTTCCTTCCTTCCTTCCTTCTCACTTCATACAGCTATTACCCAGTTTATAAGCAGGCACCATTTAGCACTTTGAACAGTTTGAAATAATTGGCTGTTGGTTCTCACAAAAGGCATGAAGCTTAAGAATGACAGACCAAAACATAAGTATTTATTGGTGTACCCTTAAAGGATTATAAAGTGACGCTTTAAGAGTCCTTGAGAAAAAGAAGCCACACAGAGGAGGCATGAGAACCTGGCCCCTCGGTTGGTGTGTAGGATCTGCAGTCAGGCGGAGCCTCCTTCAGCAGGAATACAGAGGGTCTTCTAAGAGGTTTCTATTTCCAGTTCCTGAAGAGGTTTCTATTTCCAGTTCCTGAACAAGATGCAATTCAAGGCAGCTTGATTCATAGGGAAGTACTCGGAAAATCAAAGCAAGCACGTGAGAGATACTGCTGGCTCTCAGTGCAGTTCCCAGACCTACAGCACATTCTTTATGCCTGAATGCCACTGCTCTGTGCCCTGGGGGGAGTAGGGGCAGCTTGCTGAGAGCACCTGAGACAACATGCTCCATCCTCTTCTCTCTTCTCTGCTTTAAAAGATGCTCAGGCAACTCTTGCTGTGACAGGTAATGCTGAGACAACAAAACCTAAACAGGACACTAATTTGTTGTTTCCTGGGCAGTTTTGATGGCATTTCTGTTCCTTTCACCCCTGTCCTCCTGTGAAGCCCCAGAGGTGATGTCTTCCTTCAGTTTGCCAAGTGCTCCAAGAGGCTCCATGAGAAAGAGATGATTCAGTCAGAGAAGGGTTGAAATGGGGCCCTGCCACACCTGTGGCCCCTATGGTTTCCACAGAAGGCTGAGGATCCTTTCTCAGGACTTAAAATTTAGGGTTTTTATTTTTTCCCTCTACAATCAGGCATTTTCTAGCACAAGCTAACAATGTAGATGAAAAATGGAAGTTTCATCAAATGGAGGTTGAGTTTTTACCTAAATTAGTGAAACATGAAAATTTCCTTCCTTCCTTCCTACCTTTCTTCCTTTCTTCATCACATAAGAGAGATAATTGAACTAAAAAACACCAGAGAAATGAGCCTATATCCCTCGTCTAAATGTAATCTCATTGTGGGCTTAATGGAGATAAATAAATACTTTCTTTTCTACAGAAATCTGCTTTTGCAGAGCAGCTAAGGTCTTCTGCCACAGGTAATGCCTGTGCTGAGTTTGACAGTAGAGGAAAGAGGGCAGGGGGCAGGACCCCTAACCTGTGTGTCTGACCTGCTCTTGCCTCCACACATTCTGAAAAATAGCTTTTTTTGCTTAAGTTTCCAGTTGTTTTCTGAGGTTTGCAAAAAAATTTTCAACTAAAATATATCCTCAATCTCCAAACATATGCATTTTCATCTTCAGATTAATCATTTAAAAATAAATTTCTCTTATGAAGAAATTTATTTGATTAACAGAAATTTCTGAAATTCAACTTTAGTTTTATTTTCTATTAATTAAAAAATTAAATTTGACATTTTTATTTAAAAATTGCATGAATAATATAATCCCATGTTTTCAAATTTTTTTCTTTTCTTCTACCTATGTTTAGGCACACATAGAACATTTTTTCCCCAGTGCTAATTAATATTGCTTTAGGCTTATTAGGTTAGGATAATATTTATGTTCTTTGTGCTTTTTTTTCTGTATCACTTGTACATTTTTTAAAAATAAGAATTATCTGTCATTTGAAAATTTAATACGTTAAAGAAAGATTATAAAATTGCATATTGTGGTATTATGCAATTATGTATAGAAAAAGGGTTGGGAAGAAGTATATTAAAATGTTTCTAGTTATTTCTGAGAATTGAGATTATAAGTGATTTTTTTTATAGCCTTTTTGGTATTCTAAGTATTTAAAATTAATACATATTCCTCTGTATTAATCAGGGTTCTCCAGAGAAACAGAACCAGTAGGATATAAATGAGAAATTTATTTTAAGAAATGGGTTCATGTGATTTTGAAGCTGAGAAGTTCCAAGACATGCAGTAGGCAAGCTAAAGACCCAGCCAGGACAGCTAATGGTGCAGTTCTAATCTGAGTACCAATTTGAAGGCAGGATAAGACCAGTGTACCAGCTAGAAGACAATCAAGTGAAGAGAAGAAAAATCTCCCTTCCTCTGCCTTTTTGCTCCATGCAGGCCCTCAGCTTATTGGATGAGGCCCACCCACAGTGGGGAGTATAACCTGCTTTAGTCAGGCTATTGATTTAAATGTTTACCTAAACTAGAAACACCCTCACAGACACACCCAGATCATGTTTATCTGAATATCTGGGTACTCACAGCTCAGTCAAGTTGACATAAAATTAGCCATAGGAAGAAAGACATAGGGTGATCTTTCAAAAGGAGCATCCATGTAAGTCAACTGTCTGCTCATTGAAAAAAATTCTATATGGGATGGGGGAAGAGAACTCCATGTCGAGACCTTTCCAGGGACATCAGTCAATACTCTGGATGACCTGATTGCTTTGTGGTGAGTGGAGGGTACTTAACATCAGAGGTGATGAGAGAGAGAGTTTTGGGTCCCAGGGAACCATTGCTTTAATTATCATAGCCCCATTCATGGAGTATACTGAGAACCCAGTACAGTGCCAGCATCTCTCTCCTCTTCACCACACCTGTAAAGAGTGCATAATTTCTCTTTACAGTTGTAAAGTAAAGATCAGAAGGACAAGTTAACCCATCCAACACCACGCAGCAAGCAAAGGCAGAAGAGGGATTCAAACCAAAGAGGAAAATGAAGGACAGATGCTGGGATGGTTGAGCATGTGCTTCCAGGTTGAAGCTCCATTCCTCTGCCTCTCTTGAATGTTGGGCAAGGGCAGGTGGAGGTTTTGCTTGTTTGTTTTCTTTCTCTTTTTTTTTTAGATCAGGACATCCTAATTGCAACACAGACACACATATTCAGTTGCAATGCATTTTATACGTAGTTGAATGGGCTTGAAATAGTAATTCCCCAATAATTAATGTAAAATTGATAAAGAAGGCCCAGAAATCTGAATTCAAGGTGTTACCAGTGAAGGAATGAATGACATATCTTGGGACCACTGTCTTACAGAAGGGCTGTCCCCACTTCAAAGAAAGAATTCCATGGTATCTTGTCTTTCGTTACAGGTGGATAATAGTTCCTGTGTGGGTAGAGGACAGCTATTTTTGGTAAAATTCACATTTCCTCTTGTTTTCTAAGTTTAAATCATCTATTATTCCTTGCAAGACTACTGCTTGTTTATGATAAAATTTGAATTTTGGTACTCAGAATTAGCAGTTTTGAGGTTCAAGTCTTGTATTCCAAACTATTATTTCAGCTGGGACCTTCAAAGTCCATTTTGAAATTCACAGTCTGGGAGGCTATGCTTTTGCCTTGCATGTTCTTCCCTGGCCCCCTTCTCCAGGATGGGAATCCAATGTGGGTTTTCCAGGAAAATAGGAGTGAATGGAAATAAAAACATACTGGGCAATGTCAAATTAAACAGTTGCTGTGACAGAAAGCCATAATATACAGACTGATAGATCTTTGAAAGACTTTTTCCAATTTTAATGAAATTCTCTTCTTAATTTCAGAATTTCCAAGGTCTTGAGGTAACAAATGAAATGATTTGGTATATGAAATATAAATGAAAGCCCCTTTGGTTCATCATTAAAGCAAAAATTATTGCAGTATTTTTAACATTCAATTTTATTTGATATACTTGGGTGTGACTTTTTTAAAGTCACATTTAAAAGCTTTAAAGTTTAGTTTTATGAAGACCTTTAGCAGCAGATTTAACAATAAAAATCATACAGATTTAAAGATAGTTGAGATATGAAAGAGTAGTATGACCTGGAACAACTAGTTTGTTAAATATAAACTATTTCATATAATCAAATTTTAATGTTTCTTTTAAAAAAGAAAGAATATTTAAATGTCACCAGTCACTATAAATACATATGGAAGTCCTTTGTAATTTTTCATTAAGGCTAGTTTTCCTTTTGATTTTATGAGTCTCACAGACAAGCACACACATGACCATGCACATCTCAGGGCAGTGAGAATGTGATGCATCATTTTCAACATCTTTTCTGCCATGGAAACACCAACTATTATTTAATCCAGATATGCATGGGAATTTCCTAAAGGCAAAACTTTAACTATTACTGTTTTTAGTTGTTCTGGTGGTTACTTCCAAAACTCAAAATTCTAAATGAGAAATAATACACTCACTGAATTTCTTTATTTTTCAACCTTGATTTCTTTTGGGATGACTTTCTATTATAAAAGATGAAGGTTTAGGTGATTTATACCCCTCTCTTTTCCTCTAGATTGCTGAGGTAATATTTTTACAGTCAGTTTTTCTTTAGGTTAACTACTGAACTTTAAGCAATATGCTTAAACTTGAATTTCTTGTTCTATTGTAGTAATGCTGAGACAGGTGGGTCTTGGCATTTCTACCTTTTCCTCTATATTTTTCCCTACCCTATGCATCCCACATTTTTCTAGTTAGACATCATCGTTTTTAGTAATAGATTTTTTTCATTATTCACAGCTGGTATGCTTTATATACCATAAAATTCATCCACTGTCAGTGTACAATATAATGCTTTTTATAAATCTATAGAAGTGTGTAACCATCACTCCAGTCCAGATTTAGAACATTCCCTTCACCCAAGTATGCGTTTAATTTTTTATCAGCAAAGTAAACATCCTTTAGTCTGTTTTCCTTACCAGGTATGTATTTCCTGGGTTTCACCTAGAAGTGGATTCAATACACAGCAAATAAACATGATCATAACTGTGTAGGGATGGCCCCTGCCCAGAGCAGTTGTAGGCTGGTGCTCCATTTCCTTCACAGGTTTAGTTGAATGTGCCTATGGCCAGGATGGGTTTTCTTTGCTGCTGTGTTTTCAGTTCTGTTTTCCACTAGTTTCTTTCCCTGGATAGGAAAGCTAACTGGAACTCCTTGTGCTTGGAAGGGACAACATTTTGGTTGGGGTCTCCAAATGGCGGAGTGGGGAGGGTTGTATTGGGTGCCATTACTCACATTTGGGGCAGTCCTTGGACTTCTTTGGAGAAGAGTCTTGGGGTTCAAGGCCAGAGGAAACTTGTTCAAGTCTTTGCAGAGAGGCATTGAGGCTGAAGTACATACTCACTCATTAAAGAGATTCCACTAGTCCAGGCTTGGCTCCTGCCCCACCCCCACCTTGAGCCCTTTGGACATGGCCTGTCTTCTCACCCCCATCCTGTGGGATCTGCCTGCATCTTCTTACTTGTGGGCAGGTGTGTGCTCACCTTTCATCTTCCTGAAATTCGTTGAAGTCTTCAAAGACTGATGGTCTTCTCCCTGTGCTCTGCTCCCTCTCCCATTCCCCACAGACTTATTCTCACTTGGATGATTTTATTGAGGGCAAGCCAGAAGGTGGGGAGTCTTATTCTACCATGTTGAGCCAGAGGACCTGGAGTGTAATGCTCAGAGGAAAACGAAGCTCTGATCATTTTCCTTCTTCTTTCTCCCTATGCCACCAATGACTTTAATCTGAGAGTCATGTCATATCAAAGCAGACATCTGTTCTGTGTCTCTGTTGATTTGTTTTTGTGAAGCTGCACTGTTTCAGCAACTTGGGTACCATTAGTGGCTAAGAGGGGACTCTTCCTGGTCTTAGCTGATTACCCATGCTCTACTCTCCTCCCTAAAAGTGCAAGTATTTCCCTCCCTATTTCTACACCTTGAAACACTTTGCGTGTCATACATGTGTGGAGAACAACTTGCAGTAATTAAACTCCCGTGTTTATGTTGCAGCATAGTGCAATTACAAGCCCTGTGTTGTTCTTTTCTACTTTTGAGCCAAGCTAGAGAGGAACCTGCCATTTCTGGCTCCTAGAATTTTAAGCCCACCTCAGCCCCTGCAGCTCTTCCCAGAGCCCTCTGAGACTCATGGTCTGTCATCAGCCAGCCTAGCATCTTTCTCAGGTCTTGATGTGCCTCCCCTCTTCTTTCCCTGGGCCCAACACTCCCCTCTGAGGACACTTGTCCTGTCTCACCTCCTACCCATCTGCACCTAAAGGGCAAGGTATTCCCTCACCTGACCTCCCCTGACCTTGTTTGTTCACACTAGATCTCCCTGGTGGACCTTCCTCAGTTCCTTACACCTGGGCCTCTCTCTGTTTCTCCAACATTATATCTGCCCTAATTTTCAGTTTTCCCAACTAACTCTCTCATCCTCATGTATAACATTGCTTCCTCTGTCATAGGGAAAAAAGGCAATGAACAGAATACTCCCATGGCTGCCCCTCCATGGCCAAGCCCATCCTCCTGCCTTGCCTGTGAGCTCTGGGAAACCCCGGAGCCTGGAGTCCCTGAACATTTGTGGAGAGCAGGACCAATAAAATGGTGTTGGTCCCATCAAGATAGGATAAAAAATACAAAACAAAGTGGTGTCACATATGTCAACCAAGATGGCTACCAGTCATCCATGACTCTTGTTGAAGAAGGAAACTACCTAAGTCATGCCAGACATATCTAGCAAGGAGACACACCTAAGATATCTGCATATATGACCAGAACAGCTATGTCTTCAGAGAGGGACCACCCATAGATAGGATCCTAGGGAAGGTCCCCACTTGCCATCAGGGATGCCAAGACACTTATCAAGAGACTCACCGCATGGACTACACCACCCTCCAGAATATAACTGAGGCAAACTTCAGGCCACTGCTGAGACAGCTGAGCTCCACACACCAGAGTGCTGCTTCATGCCATGCTGATCTCCTGTGGCATTGGCCACTGGAGGCTCTGCTCCCCGGGATCCAGACCATACCCTCTCTGATTTATGAGAATGGCTCTTCCTTGGAAGACACTGACAGCTCCCTTGCCCACCATGCTTTCCACTGGACCTGCTTACTGAGACTTCAGGACTTGGGTTCATTATCCCCCATTGATTGCTCTGTGTGTGTTACATTTCTCTTAGATTGCTAGAATGTAAGTAGGATATTAATGTACTACTTTAAGTGAACCTGCATTCAATAAAAGCTGAGTGAATAGCATAGTTACCTTGTGTGACTCTTATCTATTTCTTGGTGCTGGGCTACTCAGTAGGTAGGTAACCAAGCAGTTGCCAGGCTGACTTACAGGAAAGACTATATCGTGAACATATGCTTGCAACATTCCTCCGCATACTTCCAGGAGCCTGTGGGTGGTGTGGAAGCTGCCAGCCTAGTAAAAGTGGTTCTTTCACCCTGCTCCCCAACCCCCATAGAACCTAGAACATTCTGTTTGATGTCGCCACCTCCAGTGTCTCTCCCCCTCCAGAAAGGGTCCAGGTCCCACCAGGCCACTAAAACTGCCCTTTTTAAGCCACCAACCAAGGGTATGTTTGGATAGAAAAGAACATTATGTTTTTTCTGTGTCCTCACATGGTCTCCCCTCTGTGCATCTGTATCTCCTTCTTATAAGGATACCAGTCATGTTGGATTAGGATCACCCTAGTGACCTCCTTTTACCTTAATTTTCTCCATATGTACCCCATCCTCCAAACAGCCCCATTCTTAGGATTTCAACCTATGAATTTTGGGGACACAACTCAGCTCACGTAGCACTCAATACTCAACCCCCTGAAAGCACAGGATGCTTTCTTCACCACCTGCTCCTTCCAGGGCCCTCTTGTCTTGGTTTCCTGGCCTCACTCTTTACCCTCCATACTCCCAGCTGTTTCCTCTCAGCCTTTGCTGGTACAGCCTCATCACCCAGACCCAGCTTCAGGACTCTGGGCTTAATCCAAATGCAAACTGAAACTCCTAAATCTGCCAGACCCCTCGGCAACCCTCAGACTCACGCTCGAGAGCTTCCTTGAGAATTTCTACCTGAACCTGTCACAGGCAACTCAAACCTATGTGTGAGACATCTCACACTCTATCCACTTAGGATAGGCCTCCACTCTTAGAACAAAACCAGTCTCCCACCTTGCAGCCCTTCCAGCACTGCTCAGGCACGTACAGGTCTTCTAGTACCAGGTGGTTCTTAGAAATGTAAGTAAGAATGTCCTGCTCTCATCAAAGCTTCCCTACACCACCTCCTGTCTAGGAATAAAAGCCAGTTACAACATCCCTTTGAAGGTCACCTGGCCACGGTCTTTGTAATAACATCTCTTGCCCCTAATACTCTCACCTCAGGTCCTTTGCACTGGTTGGTCTGGTCCCTATCTTAGTCAGCTTGGGTTGCCCCAACGAAATCTTACAGGCTCAATGGCTTAAACAACACATATTTCTTTCTCAGTCCTGGAGGCTGGAAGTTCAAGATCAGGGTGTCAGTATGGTGGGGCTTGCAGATGGTCACCTCTTTGTTGTGTCCTCACATGGCAGAGTGTTGTGGTGTCTCTTCTCTAATGCATCAGTCCTATTACATCAGGGCTCCACCCCTAGACCTCGCTTAACCTCGATCACCTCCTTAAAAGTATCATCCCCCAGTGCAGTGACACAGGGGCTTAAGATTTCCAGGTATGAATTTGGGGGGGGGACACAATTCAGTCCATAACAGTCCTTTTGCCTAGAATGTTCTCCTTTGGATAACTGCAAGGCAATCCGTTGGCCCTCAGACCAGGTCCTGCTGCTCTCTGAATTTCTCTGTGGAATCATCTTTTCTAGAACCACCTAGACTAATTTAGGGGGAAATTCATTACCAAAGGAAGATTGGCTGGTATCTTCACAGGAATGGGCAATGGGTACAGGGTGGTATAAAACAAAGGTACAACAAACAAGAGCTGGACTCAAGAAGCCAGACATCACAAGGACAGTCACCATTTATAAGGGGATACTAGCATTTTTTCACCTCCAGAGTCCCAAGGAGCTAAATCCCCAAGGGAGTTACCAGAAAGAGTACAAATTTACATAGAGCTTCGCAGCAGGATCAGGAAGGAAGAAGGCTGTAGAGTACTGAGAGGCTAACATCTTTGAAACCACATGTTCTGTGAGCCCCTCACAACTCACGTTGAGGGACACTCCACAGAGCCTTTGGAGTTTGGGAACACAGTGGGCTGGGGTGGGGGATATGCTGCCCCTGGAAGCACGGCAGCCAGAACAGACCAGCTGAGGGGTAGTTCTATAACACCCACATGAGCTACTTTGAGTTGGCAAGCTGTTGCCACCTTCCCCTCATCCATCCATGTGCTCCAACCTGGAGGACATGGAGCACAGCTAGCAGAGAGTGAGCTAGAATAAGGACCACATGGAGGCTCTACAAGTCACCTTTACTGAGAATACTTTATATACAATACATTGCACCTATTCTAAGTTATGATGAATATGTGCACTTGTGTAATCACCAGCATAGTCGGGATTGAGGATGTTGCCATCACTCCAGAAAGTTAACCGGTGGTCTGCAGTGCATGCTGTTACTAAGTTATGCTGATTCCATTGCCTCCTTACAATTTTAGTGTGCTCACTCTGTTTTACCAAGGCTGAAAAAAATGTGGGTGGGTATCAGGAAGCTTCCCCTGTGGCAGCCCCTGGACTTTTTAGGACTTGTGTGTACCCTTAGGAAGGGGATATATCAGGTTGTTTGCTGCTCCTCCCACAGCCTGACACCACACTTGGTGCTTAAGGTGAAAACAGATGCCCAACAAGTGGGGCAGGGAGCCAAAGCAGAACTGATGGGGGAAGAGGAGGCTGGTATGAAAATCAATATTCCATACACTTTAGAAAGTGACCCAAGGAGGACTTGGAGAAAAAGTGTGAAAAACAAATAAACAAAACAAAACAACAACAACAATGTAGAGCCTGTTTTTAACAGTCAGAAACCCAGACATTTTGTCTCTGTGGTGGAGGCAATGAATTATTCATTTAATTTGTTTAACAATAAATCATTATGGAGAGTCTACATTGTGTCAGGGGCTATTGTATACACCAGTGAGGAGACTGTAAGCTGAGTGCGCCTGCTTCTGTCTTCATGATGTTCAGGTCCGGTGAGGCTGTTGCTGTTATAAACTTATCAAAGTACATGTATATCCATTAGCTTCCCCAGTGTGCAGTGGCTCCAACCCACAAACCTCTGATTACTGAGTCTGGGCCAGCTTGCTTGGTGTCTGCTCAGCTCTCTCCTGTCCGTGATCAGAGGGCAGGATGTTTGCTGCATGATGCAGGATGACCTTGCACCATGACACAAAGAGCCTCAGTTCTTCTCCATGTGACTTCCTGGCATGTAGCAAGCTGGTTCAAGTTTGTGGTTTTGGGGGTCCAGTCACAGTAAGAGAGCAAGCCCCATGTACACACACCTTTCAAATTTCTTCCTGTATTATATATATTTTTAAAGATTTCATTTATTTATTTTTAGAGAGAGAGGAAGGGAGGGAGACAGAGAGGGAGAGAAACATCCATTGGTTGCTTCTTCACACACCCCTAACCAGGGGACCTGGCCCACAACCCAGGCATGTGCCGTGACTTGGAATCAAACTGGAGACTTTTTGCTTTGTAGGCCAGCACTCAATCCACTGAGTCACACCAGTCAGGGCTGTATTATGTTTTGTTTGTTTGTTTGTTAAATATGGAGATTTATTCTTCTTTGTTTCACTTAGGATTAATTTGTCCAGGCCTTTTTATGCTAGAATTTCTTTTTTTTAAATATATTTTATTGATTATGTTATTACAGTTGTCCCATTCCCCCCCTTTCATTCCCCTCTACCCTGCACACCCCCTCCCACCCACATTCCCCCCCTTTAGTTCATGTCCATGTGTCATATTTATAAGTTCTTTAGCTTCTACTTTTCCCATGCTATTCTTACCCTGCCTCTGTCTGTTTTCTACCTACCTTCTATACTACTTATTCTCTGTACCTTTTCCCTCTCTCTGCCCCTCCCACTCCCTTCTTGCTAACCCTCCAGGTGATCTCCATTTCTATGGTTTTGTTCTTGTTCTAGTTGTTTGCTTACTTTTTGTTTGTTTGTTTTAGGTGTGGTTGTTAATAATTGTGTTTGCTGTCATTTTACTAAACATATTTTTTATCTTCTTTTTCTTGGATAAGTCCCTTTAACATTTCATAAAATAAAAGCTTGGTGATCATGAACTCCTTTAACTTGACGTTATCTGAGAAGATGTAAGCTTTGCTGGATAGAGCAATCTTGGATGTAGGTACTTGCCTTTCATGACTTGGAATACTTCTTTCCAGCCCCTTCTTGTCTGTAAGGTCTCTTTTGAGAAATCAGCTCACAGTCTGATGGTGACTCCTTTGTAGGTAACTTCCTCCTTATCTCTTGTTCCTCCTAGGATTCTCTTGTTCATTTTTTTAAAAATATATTTTATTGATTATGCTATCACAGTTGTCCCATTTTACCCCCTTCACTCCGCTCCACCCTGCACACCCTATCTCACCCGCATTTCCAGCCTTTAGTTCATGTCCATGTATCATAAGTTCTTTAGCTTCTACATTTCCCATACTATCCTTACCTCCCCCCATCTATTTTCTACCTACCATCTATGCTACTTATTCTCTGTACCTTTTCTCCCTCTCTCCTTCTCCCACTCCCATGTTGATAACCCTCCATGTGATCTCCAATTTCTGTGGTTCTGTTCTTGTTCTAGTTGTTTGCTTAGGTTTTTTTTTGTTGTTGTTATTGTTGTTTTAGGTGTGGTTATTAATTATTGTGAGTTTGCTGTCATTTTACTGTACATGTTTTTTATCTTCTTTTTCTTAGACAAGTTCCTCTAATATTTCATATAGTAAGGGCTTGGTGATGATGAACTCCTTTAACTTGACCTTATCTGAGAAGCACTTTATCTGCCCTTCCATTCTAAATGAAAGCTTTGCTGGATAGAGCAATCTTGGTTGTAGGTCCTTGCCTTTCATGACTTGGAATACTTCCTTCCAGCCCCTTCTTGCCTGTAAGGTCTCTTTTGAGAAATCAGCTGACAGTATGATGGGAACTCCTTTGTAGGTAACTGTCTCCTTATCTTTTGCTGCTTCTGGGATTCTCTCCTTCATTTTAATCTTGGATAATATAATTCTGATGTGCCTGGTGTGTTCCTCCTTGGGTCCAACTTCTTTGGGGCTCTTTGAGCTTCCTGGACTTCCTGGAAGTCTATTTCCTTTGCCAGATTGGGGAAGTTCTCCTTTCTTATTTGTTCAAATAACTTTTCCACTTGTTGCTCTTCCTCTTCTCCTTCTGGTACCCCTATAGTTCGAATGTTGGGACGTTTAAAGATGTCCTGGAGGTTCCTAAGCCTCTCCTCATTTTTTTGAATTCTTGTTTCTTCATTCTTTTCTGTTTGGTTGTTCCTTTCTTCCTTCTGGTCCACTCCATTGATTTGAGTCCCAGTTTCCTTCCCATCACTCTTGGTTCCCTGTGCATTTTTCTTCATTTCACTTAGCATAGCCTTCATTTTTTCATATAATTTGCAACCAAATTTAACCAATTCTGTCAGCATCCTGATTACCAGTGCTTTGAACTGTGCATCTGATAGGTGACTATCTCCTCCTCACTTAGTTGTATTTGCTGTGGAACTTGATCTGTTCTTTCATTTGGGCTATTTTTTTTTTTTTTTGTCTTGACGCACCTGTTATGTATAAGGAGCAGCGCCTTAGGTTTTCACCAGGGCAGGGTAACTCACGTCACTGGGTTGTGAGGCTGTATGTGGGGGAGGGGTTTGAGAGGGAACAATGGTGCTTGCTCCACTCTCTGTTGGATCTCCGTCCCTTCCACCTCTTCCCCCAAGCAAACTGGGCCTTTGTGTTGCTGATTCCCTTGTGGACAGCCTTGTGTATATTCTAGGACAATGAGGGTCTCTACAATGAACTCCCTTCCTGTACCTCAGTCCCCCACAGTTGTTTTCAATCAGTGTTTTGAGGCTTTATTTCCCCACATAGGAGCCCTGGGTTGTGCTGTCTGTCTTACTCCCCAGTTTCACCTGGTTTGTCTGTACATGAATGTGGGACTGCCTGGTCAGCAAGCCACCTTGCACGATGTGCCCCACTCCACAATTGCAACCTCGCTGGGTCTACCTGCTGCCACCCCATTCCCAGGGTCCTCCCACTGCCATCCTGTGTGCCAGGTGTTTGTCAGTTGCTGCTTTGTGTGCTTGGGGTCTGCCAGCCACCACTTTTTTTTTGCCTCGAGCCCTCTCTGCCCGGCCTCTCAACTCTGCCGCTCCTACTAGTCTGGATGAATGTGTCTGTTTGGACTCCTTGGTGGTCTGACTTCCATACAATCCAATTTTCTGTCAGTTCTGGGTGTTATTTTATTTCTAAATTGTTGTTGTCCTTATTTTGGTTGTGCAAGGAGGCACAGTGTATCTATTTATGCCTCCATCTTGACCACAAGTCCTGTATTATGTTTTTTAATACCTCTTTGACCAAAGTAAATCCCATGGCCCGAGTCCATTGCGTAGACTCAATCTCTTGTTGGGACAATCTGCAAGGTCACATTACAAAGGCATGGATTAAAGGAGGAGAGAGGAGGGAAAAGAAAACAGTGTTATAAGAACACATCACAGGTGTTCAGACTCACTCGGGGTGGAGAAGTCCTCTGAGTGACAGTGGTATCAGACTGAGAGCTGAATTATGAGTAGGGGGTTTCTGGGTGCAGGTGAGTGGGGTCTGCAAGGAAAAGCATTCAAGGCAGAGGAACCAGAATGCGCAAAGGCCTCAAGGTATTCAGGAAGGTGAGGCAGCCCAGGGTTGGGTGACAAGATAGGTCACCAAGGAATAAACCACATAGGACCTTAAGGGCCAAGATATGAACTCTTATCTTAACCTCTGAAGTATTGAAGGCTGGCAAGTAAACTTGGCTGTCCATGATTACCCAGGTGCTAAGTGGAGAATAAGTAATGGCTGAGCAGAGCATGAGAGTGTGTGTAGGGAGAGCACTTAAGATATCAAGGTCGTCCAGGTGGGAGATGATGGTCTGGAACAGGGTGGTGGTAAGAAGGGAAGAACTGCAGGTCCAAAGGTGTTCAGGAGGTGAAACCCAGAACACCTTTGAAAGGTGTGGAAGTTTAATAGTTTAATTTTATTTTTTAATATTATTATTATTATTATTTTATTTTTAGAAAGGGGAAGAGAAGGAGAAAGAGAGGGATAGAAATATCAATGTGTGGTTGCCTCTCATGTGCCCCCCTACGGGGGACCTTGCCTGCAACCCAGGCATGTGCCCTATACTGGGAATCGAACCAGCCCTCTTGTTTGCAAGCCCATGCTCAATCCACTGAACTATGCCAGCCAGGGCAGATGT
Source organism: Tonatia bakeri (assembly GCA_004024845.1). Taxonomy (NCBI): domain Eukaryota; kingdom Metazoa; phylum Chordata; class Mammalia; order Chiroptera; family Phyllostomidae; genus Tonatia; species Tonatia bakeri. The sequence goes on from PVIA01015275.1 coordinate 19,126, forward strand.
GGAAGTTTTAAAAATTGGTGCAAATTCTTTACAGCGCCTCCTATCCGCTGGTGTGGTCTATGGCCCTCCCTTTGCATCCAACAGGCTTATGGCTCTTTTGACCCATAGAAAGTGGTGGACAGGACCCTGTGAGACTTCTGATACTGGCTGTAAAAGGTCATGAAACTTCTGTTTTTCTTTGTTTGTTTGTTTGTTTCACTAGATATTTGCTGAGCCTGGGCCTTTGGGTAAGACATCTGCCCCACCTGAGGTGGTCATGCTAGGATGAAGCCCCAGGTCCACAGAGAAGTCACATGCAGGGGCTCCTGGCCTGGCTGAACCCAGCCTTTGCAACACCCAAGTACAGGCACAGAATGAGTGAGTTAAGAAACCTTCTAATGATTCCACTCTGAATCTGAGTCCTCTTATTGGGGATCCCAAGTCCCAAGGAGCAAACAAGCCATCCTCTCAGGGTCCTAATTACATTCCTGGCTGCAGAACTCAAAGGGCATAATAAAGTGGATATTATTTATAATACTGATTTGGGGGTTTGTTTTGCAGCAATCTATAACTGGGAAAAGGGGAAAAATAAAAGAGGTATTGGGTGACTCAAAAAGAAAAAATATGGTACACATTTGCTATTGTGTTTCTTGCCAGCTAAAATTGTTTTCATGAAGGAGGTGGGGTGTCAAGAATGAACACAAGGAAGAAGAGCTCATTCCTGGTACATTGTGTTAGATGCCAGACAATTAGGCATTAACTGAAGCTGTGAATGGAGTAACTTGGTTGAACTGGTGATAAGTGGGAATGATGGCCTTGAGCAGATGTGGGTAGGACCATCCCAGGAGATCAGGGAGAGGTCTGAGACCACTGACTTAGAAAATGTAATAATATTAGTCTCTAGATCAAAAAGTGCTCTGAATTCAGGACATCCCCTACAGAAAACTATAGAACTTAATTATTTTTCTGGAATATTTATCCTTCATTTGTCTTTCTAAATGAGTAAAGGCAAATTCTCAAGAATATTCATTGGTTTTAATAATTTTTCTCTTTGGAAATTCAGTCCTGAATTTCTAGGGGAGTAAAGGTACAAGCTTGAAAGGGCTTTTCTCTTGTTAAAAAGTATGACTAGGGGATTACCCAGAATGCTCTGTTTTATATTTCCCCCATGGCTTTCATTACAACTGTTCCTTCCTCAGCAGGTTCCATAATTACACAAATGTCTTAGCCTTTCAAGTGTTTCAGTATGCATTTGTTATTCACCGGGGGCACCTAAGGCCTATTCAGCTGCAGAGATGGCTTGCTCAATTCATTACCTGTGGATTTATTTATGACTTTGGTCTTTATGCTCATTAGGAAAGATAAGATGGAAGATAGCATTTTATGTTGTGATTCTTTTCACTTGTAGACCTGGCTCTTACTCTTTGTCCTCTATCGGTATGAGCCTACAGATTATTCAATCCTTGATTCCCTAGCAGCACTTGCTTGCAAATTGCAGGCACCATCACTGAACACAATCTTGCTTATTTGAAATATTTCATTTACTTTCATTGCTCCATTTAGGTAAGTCTCTTTCCAAACCTCTAGGTCTCATTGCCCACGGCACCCACCTACTTCTCCTGCTTATCCATTCTGTGATGAAAGGTTTAACAAAACCATTTCAGAATCTTAATTTCCAATTATTAATTATATATATATATATATATATATATATCTTTCTAAAAAGTTATACAGTACTTTCAAATCTATGTCCTTGGTGATATGTATAAGGGGAAATAATTCAGTGAGGTAAAATGGAGAAAAACAACAAGTAGTAACATCTTTTAAATGGTTAATTAATCATTTGACCATTTAGTTGTCATTTAGAAGATTTCAGAAACTCAAATGCCTACAGAGGTAAGCAAATAGTATAAATGTGGGTCTAGGGTATATAAAATAGTCAGACCCTATTATATTGGATTAAACTTTTCTTTAGAGAAAATCATACATTTACATGCAGTTGTAAGAATTAATGCAGTGAGTGTGCTTTGTCCAGTTTCTCCCAAAGGTGACAACTTACAAAACCAGAATGACATCACAAGGACATGGATATTTACACAGTCAAGACACAAAACAGAAATCACTTCCAGGCCCCCTTGCCTTGACCTAGATTTGCCCCTCTCTTCCCTGTGCCATCCCTAACCCTGGGTATTCACTCAGCTTCACTAGTCTGGTCTCCATCTTTATGATTTTGTTATCTCAATAATGAAATACAAATGGAAACATATGGTATGTAACCTTCAGAGATTGGATTTTTTTCTCTCAGTGGAACTTGCTTGTAATTTGTTGCATAAACCAATAATTCTTTTGACTGCTGAGTAGTGTTCCATGGTATGGTGATGCCAGGCTTTGTGTAACCCTTCAGCCTCTGAAGAATATCTGGGTTGTTCCTAGTTTCGGGATGTTATAAATAAAGCTACTGTGAAGATTTAAATGTAGGTTTTGTGTGAACATTAGTATCCACTTCTCTGGGATAAATATTTAAGTGTTTACTTGCTTGATCATATGGTAATTGCATGTTTGCATTTTTTTAAAATTCTGTTTTTATTTGTTGATTTGAAAGAAAGAGAGGAAGAGAAAGAATGCATTCACTGGTTGATTCTTGTATGTGCCCTGACCAGGGATCAAACCCACTATCTTGTTGTATTGCTGTAATGGGGTAAGTTGGATGAGAAGTCCCTGGGAAACAGGGGAACCCCACCTACAAATCCTGCAAAGAGGCAGGGGAGAGAGAAGGTTGCCTGAGTAGTAGACTGAAAATACCAACGCCTTCTCCTAGGCAAGGAGGAACAGAAAATATAGTGCTTAAGGCACATTGCATAACAAAGGCAAATTAAGGCAGCTTAGCCTTCCAGAAGGGAGGGACCTGGGAGGAGGCTGCTGCCAGGGCAAACTGTAAACAAAGACCATGTGACTGTGAGAAGTTTGCTGGCAGAGCCCCTCCTGACAAAGCTGATTGTTGGGGGAAGTTCATACTGAGCCTGTGCGAGCTGCTGGCACAAGGTGTCCCACCCTGGACAAACAGATGCCTGTATGCTTGTGCCTGGCTGGGAAGCTTTTCCTCTAATTAAAGATGGCAGCCAAAGGAGGGTCAAAGACCCTGGGCAGCTGACTAAAATGGCAGACACCAACACACCTTAGGAAAAGCTGGACTCTCCACTGGCTTCCTGTGCATGTGGGATTTTGGGAGGGCCTTTTTAAAGCAAAGGTGTGGAAAGGCTCACTTTCTTGGTACAGGAGCTTGGTAAGGAGAAGTCACTCTTTTAGTATGGGGCTTTGGAGATTGGTGCAAACTCTTTCTCTGGGCTTTTAGCATTTGGGCATCCTGGGCTCCTGGCCCTACTCCCCACATGGATGGGAATGCTCATGGGACAAAGCAGATGCCAGGTCCAGCAGGAGCTCAGTCCCTGCATGGATGGAAGCCTACTCCTGGAGGCAGGGTCCCATGCTGGGATGTGTGTCTTCCTGGGCTCCAGCCTCTGGGACACCATGATACAGTGCAGCATGACACAGGGTTCCTGAACTGCCACTTGGAGACTGAGAGCAGCACACTCCAAATTCTGAAGGAGAGAGCTTTTGCAAGAACATGGCTACTCTGAAATCCACAAGTGCACATTCTAGAGAAGATGGGAATCTGTTTGCCTGACTGGCTTAAGGACAGATAAGGAAATGGGGAACTTCTGGGCATGGTTTTGGCTTGTAGCCTTTTGAGGAGCAAGAAAAGTTCTAGGTCTCAGGGGAGAGAAGTGCTCAGAGTGGGAGTGTTGTCATCCCCCACCTCCCAAAGTTTGGACCTTGTTAATAAAAACCTGTTTCCTTCACAAATCATTAGGTCATATATAAGGACAACAAGCAGTCAAATCCCAGTTTTCATGTTTACATTGGGACAATGTTCTAACCAACTGAGCTATCTGGCCAGGGCACAGGTTTAGTTTTGTAAAAACTGCCAAACTGTTTTTGACAGTGACTCCCACTAGCATGTAGGAGAGATTAAATTTCTCTGCATCTTCACCAGCATTTGGTGTTGCTAATATTTTTTATTTTAGTCATTCAGTTGGTCTGTAGTGATACTCCACTGTGGTTTTAATTTGAATTTTCCTCATAGCTAATGCCATTGAATATCTTTTTTGTTATTGTTTTTCTATTATAGTTATCCCAATTTTTCTCTGTTGCTCTCCCCTGCCCTGCCCACCCCCTGCTCCCAAAGT